>BQNB010194906.1:0-11412 GCA_026074375.1 Tanacetum coccineum
TTCTTCTTCTTCTTGGAAGGCGGTGAATTATCATCATAGCTGTCAACAATTGTCTGTTTTGCTTGCTTCATTATTGATGTTGCACCGGTTGATTGTATACCAGTGTTTGGAGTTGTTAGCTCAATCTGCTTAGTATGCAAGTCGCAAGCTATGTTCCCCTGTGTTTAAAAAAGCGCGCATTAGGACCGCCTGAGGCGTGAGGCAATGCGATGCAGTAACCTATCACATCAGACACCCTAATGCGCTGCAAGCACGGGATGTGCGTGATGATCCCGTGATTAGGCGCACGCATCAGCATGATTTCATCTCGTTTTTAGTCGAATCTTTGTGACATTGTTGCTTATATAACTTAATAAGTGTGGATTTTTTGTTTGGTTACCGTTTTTTTGTTGTTGTTTGTTCATTATTTTTTTTTTTTGTTTTTTTTTTTTTCGGTAGGATTTGTGTTTTATTTTTTTTGTTTTTGTTTCTGTTTTTTGTATATTTCGGATTTGTTTTTGTTGTTGGTTGTCGCTTTTTTTTGTGTTTAGTTTGTTCTTACTTTTTTGTTTGGTTTGTTTTTGTGTTTTTTAGGTATTTTGTTTTTATTTTCTGTTGTGTTTTTGTGTTTTTGTTTTATGTGTTTTAGTTTTTCTTTTTTTACTTGTGTTGGTTTGTGATGTTTTTTGTTTTGTTTTGTTGTTTGTTGTTTGATTGTGTTTTTTATGTTTTTGTTTATTTTTTTTTTTTTTTTGTTTTTTTTTTTTCTTGTTTTTTTTTGTTTTTTTTTGTTTTATTTTTTTTGTTGTTTTTTTATTTTTTGTTATTCTTTTAGTCCTTTTTGATCTTTTTTTTGTTTTGTGTTTTGTATCTTTCTTTTTGCATTTTGTGTTTGTAGGTAGTTTTTTTTTTTTTTTTGTAGCTACATTGTGGTTCTGTTGGTTGGTTTTTTAGGTTTTTTTTGTTTGATAGTTTTGTTTTTTTTTTGTTTTGTGTTTGTTTGTATTTCTTTTGTTTATTTTTTTTTTCTTTTGTATCTGTTTTTTTGTTTTTTTGTTATTGTATTGTTTTTTTTTTTTTTTTTTGTTTTTTTTTGCCTTTTTGTTTGGTTTTTTATTGTTTCTGTAGGTCTTTGTATTTTTTTATTTTTGTATTTTTTGTGTTGTTGTTTGTTTTTTTGGTTATTTGTTGGGTTTTTTTTTTTTGTTTTTGGATTTTTCGTTTTTTACTTGTGTTGTTTGTCTTTTTTGTTTTTCTTTTTGTAGTTTGTTGATTATCTTTATATCTGTTTGGTTGTGTTTGATGGTAGGTTGATTTGTGTTGTTTTGTTTGTCTGCTCGTTTTTTGTTTTGTTTTGTTTTTGTGTGTTTTTTTTTGTTATGATTTTGGTTTTGTTCTGGCTTTTTTTGTTTTTGTCTTGTAGTTGTTTTTTGTATTGTTGTACTTTTTTTTTGTTGTTTTTTTTTTGGTATGTGTGGTGTAGGAGTGTTTTTTTTTGTGTTTATTTGTTTGTTTTTGATTGCTTTTTTGTTTGGTCTTTGTATCGTTTTCTGTTGCTTTTTGTTTGTATATTTTTGTTATTATTGGTTTTTGCTTTTTTTTTCTGGTTTTGTATTGTAGGTTGTTTTTTGTGTGTATGATTGTTTTTGTTTTTTGTTTCATATCTCTTTTTTGCGTATTTTTTTAGTTGTGTTGGCTGTATTTGTTGTTGTTTTTGTTTTTTTTTTTGGTAGTTTGATTTTTGTTGTTGTTTGTGTATTATTTTGGTCTTTGGGGTTTGTTTGTGTTGTTTTGGTTTTTTTGTTGTTTTTTTGGTTTTTATTTTTTTGGTTTGTTTCTTTTTGTTGTATTCTTCGTGTTGTTGTTTTTTTTTGTCGTTTGTTTTTTTTTTGTTTGGTTTTGTTTTTTGTTTTGAATTGGGGTATTTTGTTTTTAGTGGTGTTTTGTTGTTTGTGTTGTCGCGTATTATCGTTTTTTTTGTTTGTTTTTTGGTATGTTTGTGTTTGTTTTGGTGTTGTTTAAGTGTTTTTTTTTGTGGTTTTTTTTTTTTTTATTTGTTATTTTGTTTTTTTTATTGTGTATTTTTGTCATGTTCTGTTGGTGTTGGTGTTGTTTGTTTTTTTTTTTTCGTAATTTTGTGGTTCTTTTGTTGTGGTTTTGGTTTTTTTTTTTTTTGTTTTTGTTGTGTTTGGTGGTTAGTTGTTGGTGTTTTATGTATGTTGATTTTTGGGGTTTTATGTGTTGGTGCCGCCGATGTGTACTGTGTTTTTTTTGTTTGTTTTATTGTGGGTTGTTTTTTGGTTTATTATGTGGTTTTGTTAGTTTTTTTTGTGTTTTTTTTTTTGTAGTTGTTTGTTTTCTGTTTTTGTTTCTGTTTTGTTATTGGTCGTGTTTTTTTTCTTTTATCTTTTTCTGTTTTGTATTTTCTTGTATTTGTTGTTCGTATTTTTTTTGTTGTTTCTTGTTTGTTGTTTTGCTTTTTATTGTTTTGTCTTGTCTTTTTTTGTGTTTTTAGCTTTGTACGGTTTGTTGTTTGTAGTTTTTGTTGTTTTGGTTCTTTTTTTTTTTGTTTGTAGTTGTTTTTGTAGTTTTCTGGTATCTTGTTTTTTGTTTTTTGGTATTATTTAGTTTTGTGGTTATTTGTATTTTGTTCTTGTTGAGTGTTTCTTTTTGTGTTTTGCGTGTTTTGTTTTTTTGTTATCTTCTATGTTAGGTTTGTTGTGTGTAGTTTTTGTTGAGTGGGTTTTGTTGTTTTTTTTTTTTTATTTGTTTTTTTTTGTTTGGTTTTTGTAGGTTGTTGTATTCTGTGATTTTGTTTTTTTTTTTTGTTTGTTTTTTTTTTGATTCTGTTGTTTTTTTCGTTTTTTTGCTTAGTATTTTTTTCTTTTGTTCTTGTTTTTTGTTCGTTTTGTTTTACGTTTTTCTGCTTTTTGTAATTTTGGTTTTTTGTTGTATCTTGTGGTGTGTGCTATTTTTTGTGGAGCCGGTTTGTATTTGTGTGTGGTTTGGTGTGTTGTATTTTGTTTGTTGTATTGTATCATTGTTTATTGTTTTGTTATGGGTTTTGTGTAGGTGTTTTTTTTGTTTTGTATTGTATCGTTTTTGTTTTTTTTTTTTTTTTTCTATTTTATTTTTTTTTTTTTTTTTTGTTTTTTATGTTTTTTTTGTTGTGTTTGGGTTATTTTGCTTTGTGGTTTCGGTTTTTTTTATGATTATTTTATGTATTGTATGTAGGTTTTTTGATTGTGTAGTCGTTTTGTTGATTTTTTTTTTTTTCTTTTTGTTTGGTTTTGTTTTGTTTTTGGTTGTTTACTCTTGTTCTTGTTTTTTACAATATAGAATTTGTTTGTTTTGTTGCGGTTGTTTTATTCTTTTTTGTGTGTTTGTTTGGATTTTTTTTTATCTTTTGTTAGTCTCGTGTGTGTTGTTTTTTGGAAAGTGGTGTTCGTTGATGTGGGAGTTAGCCAGTCTAGGGTTGGTTAGTTTCAGTGTCTTTAGAGTGTTCTGAGCCCATTTCTGATCTGGGCTTAGTTAAAATGTTTGGTGTGCTGTTTATTTTTGATTGTTGACCTTTTTTTACCTCCCTCCCCCCCCCCCCCCCTTCCAGTAACCTATCACATCAGACACCCTAATGCGCTGCAAGCACGGGATGTGCGTGATGATCCCGTGATTAGGCGCACGCATCAGCATGCATCATCTCTTTTTAGCGCATCATGTACATTGTAGCTTATAACATAAAATTGGATTTTTTATTTGTGTAGGCTTCTTCTAATTGGCTTTACTAACGTATGTGAGTCCAATTTGACCAATTCTTAAGAAAACTAACAGATACGACCTAAATGATAGACTTATGATCTTTGTTTTCTTCTGATTAACAAACTTAGAAGACATGAAGCAGATCCGAGTTCAGTGCACAATATTATCATTTAGCATCAATAGAGAAATATGTAATTCCTCCTCCTTAAATGAAGAATAAACAAAACTAGTACAGTATATCAACACAAGCAGATAAGAAATATTTAATACTTCCACGCCAACCACTTGAAAAGGGAGGGCTTTACCCCGTGGATTAGTCGGCCAAAAGGTCGGAAACCATGGTTACCCAAAATATATTTAATACTTGTAAAAACATGAATTAACCTTTGTAAGAGTAGAAAAAAATTGATTAGTGTGTTCTTTCTATAAACATGTGTTATCCATTTACCCCTGTTCACCCATTAACTTGACCATTTTTAAGGCTCCTTAGTATTTTATGTTCTGCTTTGTAACTGTGCCTAACGAAAAAATATATGCTTGCAAAAACATGACCAGAAGTGCAATATGTCTTTCAGATAAGATATTCAACACATCTCATTTTTACAGAAAAGTTCCAAAAACCAACAATATTATCGTTATTACACGTTAGACCTTTAACTACCATATTCTTTTTGCCCTTAAAATCAATTAAACTGACATTAATTAATCGTCCACGGTTGCTAATAATTCTTGATAAACCAAATTTCCCCATTTATCCACATTTTAGAGAGAGCTGAAAACGTGGACAGGAATCCATATCTCATCCTCAAATTTCATTATCTATGTCCGACAAAAATACAAAGTGACACCTATTAAATAGCCCTTCCAAAAATTCTACCAGACACCCATAGTTTATTAAAAAAGTGATGATGCATGCTGATGGAAAGGAATCCAAGGATAAATAAATATTATTCGATAATGAAGAAATCGTGATGATGACAAGAATTCTAACGTGTAGTGGGCATGTTTCTCAATGGTGGCGTTGCTAAAATCCTAAGAAGGTTTAGGCTCTGTATCTGATAACATAAAAAAGAAAAAAATAGAGTGGGATCGTTGTAATAGAGACCAAGTAGACCAGTTAGTGATAGATGTAAAGATATGAATACCTGAAAAATGGTGTCCCCTTCGCTGTGCCATTTTCCATCTTCCCACTCTATATGCGGCCTTAGTTTTGAGCATATAAATTCTCTTTCCTTATTACTGTGTTCAAAGAACACGCTATACCTATTACGGGGAAGTTTTTGGGTAATTACTCCACACCACCAGCCATAGTCATAATACGCATCAACCTCGTCATCCAAACCAAAATCCGTGTCCCTTAGATGAGGGGGCGATGGTCGGATATGCCAGAAATTTACGGTAGCTTTATGAAGAACCGCCTCGTCACCACTTCCTGGCTGCTGATACTCGACTTGAAAAGTACCTTTGTGAGAGTGTTTAAGCACAGTTGCAGGAAACCAAACCTCATGCGGACGTTCGTCATCAAATGCCACTTCTGCTTTTTTACCTGCCTTGAACAACTCGTATGCTGCTCTCTTTACAGAAAGAGCAAACAAAATCAGAAACAAGACAACAAAAAAACTATATCACCAACTAAACAAGCATTACTACTCATTTTTCCATTTTGGGTACTCTATTAAATTACATGCAATGGGGGTCACCAAACATAGATTTACTGGTTCAAGAGTCACTTGATACATGTTTAATTTTACGTCAATATTCATCACTAATGTGACCCTATTTATCCTGAGTCTGTCACCCCAAGTATAGTGACCACATTGTCTATAAGATAATAGAGTACCTATACCGGAACAAAAAAAGAACAGTGAAAATAGAAAGCTATTCAATCAATGAGCCTGCCCTGCTAAACATTTTAGCAAACTCAAATTTTTAAAGATTCTTATATAAAACCTTCCCAACTTGGACAAGAAATCAATATTAGAGCAATTTCAAAGGGCAATTTGCCAAGATCATAAACTTTATCTCCATCAGCAGAAGTGAAAGTTCAATTTTCTAAAACAAAAATAATCTTACATGTGTTTGTGTTAACTTATTTAGTAGGCTTATGTAAATTTTAAAAGCTCACAAGGTCATTTTTTAGGCTTATGAGCTTATCAAGTTGAGCTTATGGCTTAGTTAAGGTCATGAGCTCAATAAGCCAACTAAATAAGTTAACACAAACACCCCCTTAAGCTCCTATAATCTCATAAGCCAACAGGTGAATACAAAAACTGTTTCTCAACCCACTATTACAAACCACACTTCTTTTTCAAATGACTTAGAAGTCTCGCAATGTCTTAACCGTGGTGACAACATTATTCCATGAATGTTCTTTCACTTAACATTAGAGGGATTGGAGAAGATCATAAAGGAGTTGGGTGAAAAGGCTCTGTATTGAAAACAAAGTCAAGTTCGTGGGTCTTCAAGAAACAATGTCACGAGATGACAATAAATTTCTCATTCAATCATTATGGAAAAATTCCAAGTTTGCCTACTTCAGCAAAAAAGCAGATGGAAAATCGGGTGGCATTATCACTATTTGGGACCCTTCATTTTTTTCAGATTGCGCACCCACTCTAAGGATTTGCCTGTTAGGATTAGAAAGTTGTACCTTCGATAGGAAGTTAGGACTAAAATGTATTTTATAAATAAGGTTCAACAATTCTTAATTAACAGAACACACCAGGAAACATAATTAGACAGCACACTAGACCATTTCAAATTTCGTTACACTCTATATGACACATATGACCCCTACTGGCTGAATCAATAAAATCAGGACCAATGCTCAAGCTTATACAAGCTCACAAGAATCAAGCCGACAATGTGTTGTCTGGAAGCCGAACATTTTTAGTTCAAGGCAAATCCATGAACTAATGACAAATGTCATGCCAACCAACATTCTTAAAAAGAAAAGCAAGTTTACCCTATGTTAAGAGTCGGTATATAATGATCAAAATTATACTAAAACCCCAAGTTCATGGAACAGAATGTTCACAGCATAGCACAAGCAACAAGTGCTCTTGCTAAAAATGACAACGCCATTCTCTGATGTCAATGTTTGTATCTTGTCCATCCTACCAAACTTCTCAAGATAATGTCACGTGTTAAATATGAAACACCTAAAGCGTCATCATTTAACTCCTATTATTGGACATATTTACGCGGACACTTATAGTAATCTCTTTATTCACCTTTAAACCCTCACCCGGTCATCCTTCCCCTTTATCGAAACTCCAAAGCTTAACCTTTGCTTATCCCAGCTTCTTCTTACCTACAGTATCATGGCAGTTCCCATGCTAACTCCTAAGAACGGTGATCTATGCATTTAACCACTTCCGTGTTTTATAAAACAAACCGTACCTATAACAGGCAAATCCTAATAACTTGGATAACTCTATTCTTCCTACATTTATTCTATAACAAATAAGTATACAAACCAAACCACTACCAAAGTGGCCTACTTGTAAGCAGCGCCGAAACTTTTTCAAAACCCCCAATTCGAAAAAACCACATCTATCAAACTATAAAAATGGACAGAGGGGCTTACTAACATCGACCAATTTCAAAACCCCCAATTCGAAAAAACCAAATTAAAAATAAACCTAATTCGAAAAAACAATAATTCGAAAAAATCAGTAATTCAACAGCTAATTAACATGAAAACGTACCGCGGCTTCTTTATCCATTATTTGTTCAAAAATCGCAAAACCCTTTTACAACACTTTGCGGGTTTCTTCTATAATCGCAAGAATTCTTCTATAATCGCAATTTTGTTGCGGGGTGTGGTGGGGTTTTTGCGAAAACAAGATCGCAGGGTTGATGGGGTTGGGTTTTTTGCGAAGAAAAAATCGCAGGTGGAGAAGAGATGGTGTTTTTTCATTGCGAAGTGAATATAAGTGTGGGTAATCGAACATTTGCGATTTTTTTTAAAAATCGCAAATGTTAGATATTATCTAAAATTTGCGATTTTTAAAAAAATCGCAAATTTGCGATATTTATTAAACAAATCGCAAATGTCAGATAATATCTAAAATTTGCGATTTTTAAAAAAAATCGCAAATTTGCGATATTTCTTAAAAAAATCGCAAATGTTTAGAAATATTTGCGATATTTTTTAAAATTATCGAAAATTTTCGATTTTTTTCTCAATTTCGCAAAAAGTGAACGAATTTTTGCGATTTTTTATGGGTTATTTTGGCATTTGACTAAAAGTTAGGTTTTTGTGAAGTGTGGTTGGTAAAATTGGGTATTTTTGTGAATTTATGTTTCAATCATTAAAATAAATGCATTTTTTAACTACTTAATGATCATACTCAATTATACCAAAATAAAAAATAAAAAAATAGAAAACATAATTAAATAACAAATTTGGTCAACTTTATGTACCATTTCAATTGTAACAAAATTCAACTTACCACCATATCTTTCAATCATCCAGCTATGTATTTTATTGATTAAATAGTTTCTTAAGATAAATTAAGTTTTTCACTCATTTAATATTTCAAAGAATTCAAATTCATATCACACCAAAATTCAAAGTTAGTATTCAAGATTCTCAAGTTGACTATGACACAATACAATAAATATTCGAGTAGATATTCGAGTAAATAAACACAGTTTTCAATATTTATACAACAAATGACAACACTTCTAACAAAATATAGACATAATTTAAAAATGTCAACAATAAACATTATTTATAGAAAAATTCAACAAATTATAAGAAACAATTAATAACAAAGTTACAACAAATTTAGGTAACAAAATTCATAAATAAAACTTATAAGCAAACAAAACAATCTATTCAAACAAATTTACACAAATAAAATTTTCAGTAAAATTTATACAAAAAATTTAATAACAAATTTTTTAAGAGAACCATAGAGGATTCCGAATAAGCGGAGTTCACTTAATGCCGGCAAGAATGAGGTCCAAAGGATTCCCGGTGAGCCAATAATTCCGGCGAGCAAAGATTCCGACGATCAAAGATTCCGGCGTAGCTAAAGATTCTGAAGAAACCTGTAAATAATGTTATAACATAACAAGATAATAAGAATTTTTAAAAAATTAAAACCTTTAAAACTTAAAGAAACATAAGATCTTAAAAACAAAAACTCAAAAATAATAAAGTTTACAAAATAAATTTTATAATAAATATTAACAAACTTTAAATATAAAACACATATATTCCGACTAACCAACAACGGCGATAGCAGATCCAGTGGTGGTGGTAGCCGACGGTGGTGGGTGGCAGCCGACGGTGGTATTGTGTTTTTTTAAGAGAGAGAGATATGGAATTGTGATGTTGTGTGTTTTTTTAAGAGATAGAATAAAAAAATGAGATATGAAGAATGGGGTTTATAATGGACATCCTGACACTTTATCTTTTCAACTTCAATAATTATCATTTGACAAATTAACAATCACATTCAATGGTATTAAAAAAGTTTTCATATATATGCGTATGAGCACAACTGTTATATGTGTGTACTACTGTTATATGCGTTTGAAGCATTAATTGATTAAGAAATTCAGTTTTAAGCTTTTGGGGCAAAATGCTTTATATGTAGTATAGATTATAGGTGGAGCAACAACGTAAGAACCAAATCAGTTTCTTGCATGTAAGTATCAGCTTTTTATTTATTTATTTGCTTTGTTGATGATGCCATTTCGAATTGGGGTTATTTAATTTAGTGGTGTAAAGTTTTGATTGTTTTAGGGTTTTGCTCGGGATGATAATTAGAACATATGATTGTGTATGGCATATTGTAATAGTTAGTAAAAAGTGTGGTTTGGGGTATTAGGGTTCGTGTTAGCCGTTAATTATTAAGATGAAGTCTTTGCATGTTGTATTCTTGTAGTTTTATGTAGATCTAAAGATAAAGTAGTTGCATTGCATGTTGTGTTTTTACGATTATTTTAAATATAAGCTAGATATGATTGTTGCATGCTGTCATTTTGTGATTAATTATATTAATTTATGTTTTGTAATTTGGGTGTCTGCTATTTATATTGGTGTTCTTTAAGATGTAGGCGGTAACTTATTTGAATGTGGCTTTTTGATTGTTCACATGTTGTTTGTTTTGTGTTTCATTGAACAAGGTGGATATGCAATTTTGCGGTGTTATGGGGATCTAAATTGAATAATGCTTGCTTGCCTACGATGATTTGGTCATTTGGTGAGTCGCGATTTTGGCTATGCAAATAACTGGATGGTGGAAATTGGAACCTTTTTTCAGCCACAAATAGACGGATGAGTTATGATTTTGGTGTGGTAAAAATATGTTTGCCCAAAATGCAACCAGTTTTGCGGCCAATCTAACATCCAAGCCTAAACAGAAGCAACTTTAGAACTTGGAACCAGGAACTGAAATTAACCGTTGGTGTTTATGTGCACAAAATTGGCTGTTTAGGGGGTTGCTAAAACGACGTTAAGAAATGACCGCGTTTAATTTGAATAATTCTTGCTTGGCTATGATGATTTAGTCATTCGGTGAGTCGTGATTTTGGCTATGCATAAAACTGTATGGCAGAAATTGCAACCGTTTTTGCAGCCACCACGATAAACCAATGAGTTATGATTATGGTGTGGTAAAAATCTGTTTGCCCAAAATGCAACCGGGTTTTGTGGCCAGTGTAACATCTGGGCCTAAACAAAAGCAACTTTAGAACTTCGAACCAAAATTAACTATCGATGTTTGAGTACAAAACTTTGTTTGTTTTAGGGGTTGCTAAAACGATGTTAAGCAAATGACCGCGGGTTTAATGGCAAAATTATGCGTTTGTGGCCGCCAAAAGGGTGCCTTTGTAAGTTTGGCTTTGGCCATTTAAAGCTGAAGTTGTATTAAACAACGCAGTCCTTTGTAGATATAGTTTGTATGATACTTGGTTGGCTATGGTGATTTGGTCAACCAGTGAGTCATAATTATGGTGTGGTAAAAACGGGTTCCGTAAAATGCAGTCATAGTTTTGCAGCCAGTACAATATTTCGGTAGGTCGTAGTTGACATGGCAAAAAAAGTTGAATCAACTCCATTTTGCACCAGACATAATATCTCAGCCAAAAGGATAAAAAAATAAGAACCAAGCGAACGCGTTGTACCAAATGATGTCGTCTAAGGGTGGAATGATGTTGTTTATAAATGACTTGTGCCATTTACCATTCTTCCTGAGCCATTTGATTTATTTCTGGAACCTTCATGGATCACATGTGATCTTTCGAATCACAATTAAACGTGTTTTGGTTACTCGTTTCCGGCGGTGATTCTTGGATCCAATTTGGATAGTGTTGGGGTTGGCCGTGATGATCCGGTTATCCGAAAAGTCGTTATAGTGGCGTGGAAAAAGACAGATGGCATGAACTGCCACGTGTTTTGTAGCAAATGCGATATTTAAGCGGAGACCCACGCAATTTATAAATTAAGGCCTTAAACGATGTTGTTTGCTTTCTCGATGTAACTTTGTAGCCTTTAAAGCAACTGTGTATGGTGTGTTTTCTGAATATAGATACATGGTTGTCTAGATCTTTATGGCACTAGTTAGTTATTAGTTTAGCTTTGATTCGTCAAATAGCACACACTTATATAGCAACCCTAATACAGATCCTGACCGAATGCCCTTGACCAAGGCAAAAGGT
>BQNB010194907.1:0-11412 GCA_026074375.1 Tanacetum coccineum
CTATTCAGTAAGGGACTCACATTTTACGTGCTCTCTTAAGTCGTTGACATATTCGTATTTTACGTACTCAAGATATCTTTTATTATTTCTCCATATACTTTCATTGATTTTCCTTGTGATGCTATGACCATCATTTTCATGATCTATTGATTCTTTCTTTGTTCGTAAAAATAGTCAATCTTCCTTTTAGGATTCTCTAATCCTGAAATATCAAACACGTTATAACCTCTTTGTATTGGCATTCACTTCTTTTGAAGATTAATAACTTATGTGAATCATCCGCTCACATTTATTATCGACACAAATTCATCTTTCGATCATGATATGTATTGATACTTGATATATGCTTCTTTGATCATCGGTATGACATATTAATTATTCATTTTCGTTTGTTTTTTTTATCAGTACAGATATTCAATATTTTCATTAATGATTTTCATAACAACTAATCCGTACATATACGCACATTGTAGACATTTTATGCATTAACTATTATTTATTCAATATTTGTTTGCTATCTTGCTAAATTGTTTTATTGAACCCCACGAACATGTTTTAATGCATAATCTGAAGATAGGGGCTTTAGCCCTTGCACTGAAGAATTTGAGACACTAAATATACGGTGCAGGGTGCATAATCATTAGAGCAAGCGAACTATACAAACATGAACTGCCACGGGAACTCAGTGGTTTTGAACCTGAAGAAATGTTTATCTGATGAAAACCTTGTCATTCCACTAAATGAAATTTGACTCGACAACAAGCTACACTTTATCCGAGGAGCCTATAGAGATTATAGACCATGATACATAATCTCCCTTATGGAAACAACTTCAGGTTTTACATGTATTAAACCCTAACTACCTCGACTATTCTTACGCGCTAAAGAGCAGTGTACCCTATCGTGTATAGTGTAGTGATTGGTAAGCACGGGTGTCGACCCAAAGAACGGTTTATATCTCTAACTATCTATTGAAATAACATTCTACCTAAGATAGTAGTAAATAAAGCATTTTGGAGTTTTGAGATTATTGTAGGTTGTTTGGGCGGGGTCACACCCTGTCATAGGCGAAAACACAAGAATGCAACATAACGATCAATCATAACACAAGATACAAAATAGAGAAATCTAAAATGCATAAATGAAAGTGTCATGATGACCATCAACCTCAATAACTTTGAGTGATGACTCATCAAAGAACACAACAAATAGTCGCTTACAAATCCACTTGCCAAGCAGGGGTCCATACAAATCTTAAACATTAATCCTCAAGAACACAAATCCATAACATACTTCAAAAGCAAGACTTCTCAAACATGATCCATACATGATATACTTAAAGTCTGCTATCACACATCTCAATCTTAACGATCATTCTCTTCACCTGAAAATGATACTCGAAAACGTCAACAATAATGTTGGTGAGCTCGTAGGTTTGAAGGAAACCCAGTCGCTGTGCCAATATCTCAAACAGTTGGACAATTGTGCTATATGACAGTGAATATATGCAAACAATCACAAACCCATGACTTAGCATCCCCACTAATCATGTACCCAGACCTAGCATCCTTGCTAGTCCTTATATCACCAGCGTGTACCACCGCTCTTAGGGTCGCAACCCCGAATGTCTTACCGCACCTAAATCCTACCAGCTAGAGCTATATATAGGGCGAAGATCTATACTGAAAGTTCCACACAGCATATCGTACCAACACATATCATTCACATAGCAGTCATAAGCACATAAATTGTCCCAAAAACAAAACCACGTTTCGCACAGTTCAGAAAACAGTTCAAAACACATTTGAGTATCATTTTACCCCAACAGAAAAGATTTAAAAAGTGGGGCTATGAGAACTCACCTCAAGCAAAGGTCTCAACTAGCCAACTCAAAATCACACAAGCAAATGCAACAATGTCCGAACACGACATAGTCCAATTGATGTTCCACTTAGGCATTTATTTCTAAAACAGTTTTCAGGTTTGATGCATAGAGGTCATATGCGCGTTATACGATTATTTTTACCGTTTTCAGTGGTGTGATGGTTGACAACTAACTCTAAAAATATCATACTTTCAACTCATATCATAGAAATAGTATTAAGTATAAATATAATATATATATTAATATATATATATTATAATAAATATATATAATAATATAAACTCGATAGCTTCTATCGGTACACTTAGTTACCATTAATTCGTCATTAAGTTAATAAAAATGAAGCATCTATTATACAAACGATTTAAAAAGTTTTGAAAAAAAACATGTTTCGTCCTTTAGTCGACTTAATTAAAATAAATAATATTTTATTATTTTATGTAAATCACGTTTTTGATTAGTAAAAAGTTCTAAGTATAGACTTTTTACGAAATTTTGACATGACCCGTATGTTTATGCAACGTTTTTCAAGGTTTTAAACCTTAATTTCAAACAATTTTCCACTAATTCACCATTTTCCAACAAAATGCCAAAAATCTATATTTCGCAATGTTCACCAAAACATATTTTCCAAATGACTTCCAAAATAAATTCATAAACATGTTTTGCTTTCGAAAGTCCGTCAAATCTGTTAAAATGACTATTTTACTCTTATTGGGCCTTAAGGCCCAATAAGGATCCATTAAGATATTCATACGTATAATATATATACTTTCGGCCCAATACCAAATTTCATTAGTAAATATAAGCCCAAACAATAAGTAACAAAGTAACTCGGACCACAATAGGCACTCAATAAACCACGGCTTATTGAGGCTTATTGGGCCGTGAGCCCAATAGTTCCAAAACTAATTTATTAAGCTCTAAAAATAAGCTAGTAAGCTACGTATCGTATTTGGTTATCACCATAAGCTATAAAAAAGTCCACAAAAATATGACATACTAGGGTAATAACCAAAAATACTTCTACTAACACCCTTGTGGTTTTCGAACCACCTTAAGCCCAAAATAAGCCGAAAAGTGCTTATAAATAAGCTATTATCCAAAATAAGCTAATTAGCAACAAATGATTTTCAACCATCACGACCACAATATTAAAACTAACAAAACCCCTTTTTTCCTTTCTTCCATTTTTGAAATCAAACCGAGACCAAACAACCTTTCTATTTCTTTGTACAACTAACATCTATGCATCATAAGGTATTCAAAAGTATAAAAATATTTGAAATAAGATGACTTATAAAAATCGTCACTTTTGAACTAGATCGACACGAACCAAACAACCCAAATGTTGTTTAAATGTTAACCCGTGCACTAGAATCAACCCGGAAGTACCCAAACTCTCATGTTTTTTTTTATCAAAGATTGAAAAATAAAGTGTGTGTGTGCTCTAGGTCAGACGAACAAGAGAAAGGAAGAGAGAAAGAGATTTTTGATTTTTGAAATTATAACATGAATTGTGTGTGTTTTAGGACCAAGACAAGAATACTTGTACTAGGGATGGACCATTGTTCCTAAATAAAAGCCATCTTGTCTCCCCCTTGTCTAGAACCCGCAGCTAGGGTATCATAGCGGTCAAGATTGCCTTCTTTTGTGTCGGGTTTACTTAATACTCAAAAACTGTCATCGTAAAATATTTCCCGAAGTTAGTTAGCATTTTTATTTATCTTAAAAATACTTTTTCAATAACCTAGAGTATTCACATGACATATTTCCACATTATACTCCCTAAAATTCATTTGCAACATTATCGGACGTGTCGGGATTCGTTTTTGGCATTTCACACTATTCATGGGTTAAACCACCCAGAACACAATCAACATAATAATACCCTTAAAAAGATATTATTATACACCATATAACCATAAATCACCATCAATCACATTATTTCACATAAATCCACCACCGTTAACACGGTACAAGTTCTAACGAATCTGACAAACGTCAAATAGTCAAAGGACTAAATTAGAACATTCCAAAACACAAAAAGGGCAAGGGTCACATTCTACCCCCCTTAAAAAGAATTTTGACCCCGAAATTTTAGCTACTACTAGCACTAAACAAATGCGGATACTAAATTTCATCTGGTCCTCATGTTTCCACGTGAATTTAGGTCCACGTTTCAAATTCCACCGAACCATGACGATGGCAATTCTACTCCGCTTAAGCTTCTTGAATTCTCTTTCCAAGATTTCCACAGGATCTTCCACAAAATTCAACTTAGCATCTACATGGATCTTGTACAAGGGCACTTGCAATGTTGGATCAGCCAAACACTTCTTAAGGTTTGACGCATGGAACGTGTCATGAACACCATTCAACTCCTCAGGTAGTCTAAGTCTATAAGCTACAAGACCTACCTTCTTAATGATCTCAAAAGGTCTAACAAATCTAGGTGCTAGTTTCCCCTTCTTCCCAAAGCGTACCACACCTTTCCAAGGCGATACTTTGAGCAAGACATAGTCACCTACACTGAACTCTAGAGGCTTCCTCCTCTTATCGGCATAACTTTTCTGGTGATCACGCGCAGCCTTAAGTTCATACTTAATCTGCGAGATCTTCTTAGTGGTCTCTTGTACTAACTCAGGCCCTATTAACTGGCCCTCTCCAACCTCTGCCCACATAATCAGGGAACGACACTTCCTACTATACAAAGCCTCAAACGACGCACATCTCACACTAGAATGGTAACTATTGTTATGCGAAAATTCCACTAATGGAAGATAAACATCCCAACTTCCCTCGAAGTCTGAGACGTACGCTCTAAGCATGTCTTCCAAAGTCTAGATTTTACGCTCACTCTGACCGTCGGTCTAAGGGTGATAAGTCATACTCATGTCTAAACAGGTTTCTAATGCCTCTTGCATTGACTGCCAAAACCTTAACGTAAATCGACTATCACGATCAGATATGATCGAGATCGGCATACCATTCCTAGCAACAATCTTATTCAAATATAGTCTAGCTAACCTATCCATTTTATAATCCTCATACATAGGTAGAAAATGAGCAGACTAGTTCAAACGGTCCCACATGACCCCAGATTGTGTCATGCCTACTACTAGTCCTTGGTAACTTCGTAACAAAATCCATTGTTGTCCCTTCCTGTTTCCATTCGAGAATCTCAGGTTGCTGAAGCAAGCCAGACAGCCTTTGGTGCTTAGCCTTAACCTTCAAACAAGTCAAACACCTACTCACATAAATAGCTATATCCTTCTTCATTACCAATACCTATCTCTAAGGTCATAATACATCTTATCAGCTCCTGGTGTACAAATTATATTGACTTATGGGATTCGTCCATTATTAGGGCTCTCACATCACCCTACCAAGGAACCCAAAATTTGATCATGGTAGTATAAAGCTCCATCACTCCTAGGCTCATCAATCTCATTTTAAAACCATACTGCAATCCCGTAGACACATCGCATGCCTCTTTCTGAGCCGCCAGTATCCTATCCTTGATACTCAACTGAAGGGTCATATTCATAGCTCGAACTCTCTTAGGTTTCACTCTCTCTTTCCTACTCAGTGCATCAGCTACTACATTCTCCTTACCAGGATGGTATCGAATTTCGCCGTCATAATTACTAAAAAGCTCTATCGCATGTTCAGTTTCTTCTGACTAAAGATATGTTGGAGACTCTTATGATCTGTATATATGACACTCTTTGTCCCATACAAGTAATGTCTCCACATCTTAACGGAAACAGAACTCCCACCAAAAAAAAAAAAAAAAATTCCAAAATCATGGTGAGGTGTAATTCTTCTCATGGATTTTCAACTGCCTAAATGCATAAGCTATATCCTTACCTCTTTGCATCAACACATAACATATTCCTAATCTGGACGCACCACAATATACCACAAAATATTCTGGTCCATCAGGGAGAGCTAGAATAGGTGCATCGCACAACTTACCCTTCAAAGTTTGAAATGCATTATCTTGTTCTTCACCCAAATCAAAGGTCTTACTTTTCTGAGTCTAGACAGTAAGCGGCTTAGCTATCTTAGAAAACTTCTCAATTAATATATGGTAATACCCTGCCAATCCTAAGAATTGAACTAAAATAAAAAAAAAAAAAAGAAAAAACACAAAAAAAAAAAAAAAAAAAAAAAAAAAAAAAAAAAAACAAAGAAAAGAAAAAAAAAAAACAAAAAAAAAAAAAAAAAAAAAAAAAACAAAGAAAAGAACAGAACTTCAGACAGAGTTCTAAAGGGTTTCCAATTCTTAACAGCTTCAATCTTACTAGGGTCTACATGAATACCATCTCCATTAATCACATGTCCAAGAAACTGTACTTCTCGCAACCAGAATTCACACTTGGAAAACTTAGCATATAGTTTCTCTTTCTTAAGCAATTCTAAGACTATCCCTGGGTGCACTTCATGCTCTTCCTGGTCTTAGAATAAACCAAAATATCATCAATGAACACTATCACAAACTTGTCTAGATACAGCTTACACACTCGGTTCACCAGATCCATAAATAACACTGGTGCATTAGTCAAACCAAAGGGCATTACTGGGAACTTGAAATGTACATAACGAGTTCTAAACGCGGTCTTTGGAATGTTATCCTCATGCACTCTCAGCTGGTGGTATCTGGACCTAAGATTTATCTTAGAGAAGTATTGTGATCCTTAAAGTTGATCAAACATGTCATCTATCCTAGGGAGTAGATAATGATTCTTAATGGTCAACTTGTTCAGTTCTCTATAATCAATACATATCCTAAAGGAACCATCCTTTTTCTTCACAAAAAATACCGGCGCTCCCCAAGGCCACGAGCTTGGTCGAATGAAACCTTTGTCCTGGTGTTCTTTGAGTTGACCCGACGACTCCTCCATTTCAGAAGGTGCCAATCGATAGGGAGATTTCGGGATCGGTATTGCTTCACGGACTAACTCAATACGAACTTCGATTTCTCAATTAGGTGGCAATCCTGATAGGTCATCCGGAAATACCTCAGGAAAGTCTCTAACTACAACAATCTCCTCTTGCTTTTGTTCCTTGGCCTTAGCACTCATTATAAGTCTTACTTTCTCGTCCGGTCTTTCTCTTATAACCCTAAGTACTTTGCCGTCCGGTAGTGGTATTCTAACTACCTTCTCATGAGAGATTATCTCATCCTTATGGTTAGCCAACCAATCCATGCCTATGATCACATCGAAACTCCCGCTTCCAAACGGTATCAAATTAATATCAAACACATGACCTTCTATTTCTAGTTTGCATCCTTTACTGACCTTATCGATTTCTACTAGCTGCCCGCTAGCTTTCTCAATCTCATAACTAAGCCCTAAATCACTGGGTTCTATGCCTAACCGAGGTATGAAAGTAGTGGAGACAAAACTATAGTCGGCACCAGAGTCAAATAAGGTTATGGCATAATGATTGTTCAAAGTGAACGTACCTGTCATGATGTTCGGGTCCTGGCGAACCTCCTCCACTCCCAACATAAATTCCCTTCCACGTGCCTGGTTACCATTGTTCCCACGACCCTGACCCCCGTTAACAGCCACGACTTAGTTTTGATGGTTTCCCCCTGGCCCCTGAGCCTGATTCAACTTAGGACATGCTGCCGTGACATGATCGGTACTACCACACTTGTAATAGGCCCTAGCAGTTGGGTTTCTAGCATTGATCGGGTTTACATTCCTAGGCACCACTCTATAGTCCTTAGAAAAATGTCCTGGGCAGTTAGAGTTGAAACATGTGTGACATGGTGTCTCAGGTGAATGGTGATAGTTACAGGCGGTACACTTGGGTGTCGTACCCGTATATTCTCTCCTAACAGGGTTTGCAGTTGTAGCAAAAGCATTTCCAGTCCTAGTCCTTCTTATTATCGTCCCTTCCATTTCTATCCTTGCTAGGTTCTCCCCCATTTCCTCTCTTCTCAGGGTTCTTTTTAATCGACCCATTCCTAAGGGCTTCATCTGTCAAATGTGCCAGCAATCTGTACAGCCTTTTGAATGGTTGATGGTTTCATTGCCGCCACCATCCCTCGGATTTGTAGAGCAAGGCCATACGCGTACCTCTCAATCCTTATGTTTTATAGGGTTACTAAATGAGGAGCTAACCTATCTAACTCATGGAACCTATCAGTATACGCAACATGGTCGGCCCTGACCATGATGTGATTTCATAACTCAGTTTCTAACTTCTGCATCTCATTACTAAGACAAAACTCTTCCCTCATTAATACCTTGAAGTTATCCCATGACATACCTACAGCCACCTCTCGACCTAATGTGTGAATCTGAGAATTCTACCATGTTAAAGCCTTACCGACAAAAAACCAACAGTGTACTTCACTTTTTGGTTATCCCTACAACCATTCATATCTTGAACTGACTCCATCTTTTCAATCCAACAGGTGTAAACTACATCACCTCCCTTCCCATCTTACTCCTTAGGGTTACAAGCTAAGAACTCCTTATAGGTACAACCCTTACGGTCGTTATTCTCAATGACATTTCTAACATCACCCCAGATGTTGTCATTGATGGCATCACCCTTATTTTTTTTTTATTTTTTTTTTTTGGGGGTTTTTTTATTTTGTTTTTTTTTTTTTGGTTTTTTTTTTGTTTTTGATTCCTACCATTCCCTTGACCTCTACCTTGGTCGCCTGCATGGGCTACAATAGTGGGAAGTAAATTTCACAACTGCTGTGCAATGATGGTGGAGAAGTCGGGGACTCCGTCAACACCGTCATTCACCTCACTACCTTGGCCACCTACTTGGCCACCTTGACCATCAATCCTACCATTACCTTGATCACCAGATCGACTTACATTCCTACCACCACCTCTACAAGCTCGTCCACCCGTTCCTCCTCCTCGTGATGCGGCAGCAGGCCGGCCAACACTTTGGGTCGTCATCCTTGGCGACATTATCTACATGAGGAAGAACATAGGCAACGTTAGGTAGGCGGGAAAGGTTAACTCATAGATGGTCTTAATATACCCCATATATATATATATATATATATATATATATATATATATATATATATATATATATATATATATATATATATATACACATACACACACACACAGATACATATACGACCCTAAGGTGTCAACACCGATTTGTGTGAACGATAATACTAAATACGCCTGAGTCATGATACGTTTATAACTACATTGGCCACAGTATTTATATCCGTATCCTTTCCTAGTCGTACCCAATATTAGGCTCACCCATTTCAATGAATGACTTAATTAATGCTATATACCATGTAACCACCTAAGCACATATAAGCGGAACACCGCGCACATAGATCCTATAACTCAACTATATGAAAGTTCCTAGGTTATAGTCTAGGCCAAACCACCTAGTTCTCTATAACATTGGCTCTGATACCCAATCTGTCACACTCCGTCATAGGCGGAAACACAGGAATGCAACAAAATAATCATTCATAACACAAGATACAAACTAGAGAAATCTAAAATGCATAAATGAAAGTGTCATGATGACCATCAACCTCAATAACTTTGAGTGATGTCCTATCGAAGAACACAACAAATAGTCGCTTACAAATCCACTTGCCCACGCAGGGGTCCATACAAATCTTAAATATCAATTCTCAAGAAAACAAATCCATAACATACTTCAAAAGTAAGACTTCTCAAACATGATACATACAGGATATACTTAAAGTCTACTATCACATATCTCAACCTTAACTGTAACACCCCCTAAATAGGTCGCAGCGAAATGTTAACCGGGAGCATTACTTCATAAGTAACTTTGCACAAGATGTGAGAGAACGACCTCTAAATGCGTCGTTTGAAAAGTAATATTGTAAAGTTTGGACTCCAATGCACATCAGTTATGTCAGGTAGCTTGTTCACCTGAGAAATACATGCTTAAAAGTGTCAACATAAAGTTAGTGAACAGTAACTTTTTACTGTTTATAAATTATATAAAAACTATTTTTATATATTTAGTTATCGTAATCTTGCAAAAATCATAACTTACCTGAGCTGGAGCTACTATATAGGGCGAAGTTCCACACAGAAAGATCCACACAACATAAAGTATATCGTTCCAACACATATCATTCACATAGCAGTCATAAGCACATAAATTTTCTCAAAAACAAAACCACGTTTCGTACAGTTCAAAAAATAGTTCAAGACACATTTGAGTATCATTTTCTCCCAACGAAAAAGATTTAAAAAGTAAGGCTACGAGAACTCACCTCAAGCAAAGGTCTCAACCAGCCAACTCAAAATCACACAAGCAAATGCAACGACGTCCGAACACGACCTAGTCCAATTAATGTTCCACTTAGACACTCATTTCTAAAATAGTTTTCCAAATTTGATGCATAGAGGTCAGATGCGCGTTGTACGGTTATTCTTAACGTTTTCAGTGGTGTGATGGTTGATAACTTAACTTCAAAAGTATCATACTTTTCCAACTCATACCTTAGTATAGTATATACTTATACTATTTAATATAATAGATAAGTAATAAGTACTTATATATACATCTCGGTACTTCCATTCGGTACACTTAGTTACCATTAGTTCATCATTTAAGTTATAAGAAACGAAACGTTTAATTATACTAAACAATTTAGAAAAGTTTTGGAAAAATATAATTTTCGTCTTTTAGTCGACTTATTAAAATAATAATAGACTTTTTATGAAATTTCAACATGACCCGTACGTTTATACAACGTTTTCCAAGGTTTTACACCTTAATTTCAAACAATTTTCCACTTATACCCTATTTTCCTACAAAATACCAAAAATCCATATTTCGCAATGTTCACCAAAACGTGTTTCCCAAACGAATTCCAAAATAAATTCATAAGCATGTTTCGCTTTCCAAAAGTCCATCAAATCTCTTAAAATGACTAGTTTACGCTTATTGGACCTTAAGGCCCAATAAGGATCCATTAAGATATTCATACGTATAATATATACTTTAAGCCCAATACCAAAGCCCATTAGTAAATATAAGCCCAAAACAATAAGTAACAAAGTAATCCGGACCATAATAAACACTCAATAAGCAACGACTTATTGAGGCTTATTGGGCTGTAAGCCTAATAGCTCAAAAAAAACCATTCCATAAGCTTAAAAATAAGCTAATAAGCTACGTATTGTATTTGGTTATTGTTGATAGAAATAATGCCTAAAAACGTTATTTATAATTTTCGATCTCTCTACGTTTTGATGATCACAAAATGTAAAAATGATTAATGAGAAATTAAATGTAAACAAGTAATTAGTAGTAAATTTTTATTTTAAAATTTTAATCACTTAATTGTATGAATAAACAAATGCTTAATGCATTTCATGATCAAAGGATTTTTTATTTAACCTCACACTTTTTACAAAAATGTCACAAATATTTTTATATCTTTTACAAAAACATTTTTAGATTTAAAAAAAATGTTTAATTCAAATAAATATTTTGAATTCAAATTTTCTACCCAAAAC
>BQNB010194908.1:0-11412 GCA_026074375.1 Tanacetum coccineum
CGTAGCTTTCAAAATCCATTTTCAAAACACCATTTGTTGGAGGTTGGTAAGGTAAAACTTGATTGGTTGGTGGTTGGTTGGTTGGTGGTTGGTAAACTTGATTTTGGTTATTTTGACGATTTTGATTAAAGTTTCCTCGGTTTTGATTGAAGTTAGAATTGGTTCCTTGGTATCGGTTTTGGTTTCCTTGGTTGTTTTGAACATTCGGTTGATTGAAACCCGGTGGTCTCATTGTCATGAAAAACGGGAAAATCGTTTCCACCTCGAGTTAACGGACAATGGTTAAAATTGTGATTCGATCCACAAGTGACACATACTTCCTCAACTGCTTTGACGGGTGCAGGAGTAGTAACAACTAAAGCTTTCATTTCATTCATCATTTGTTTCATCTTGATAGTCATCTTATCCTCGAGAGAAGCGGCTATTTGTTGCATATCGAAAGAATTATTAGAAGGTGAAGAAGTAGAAAGAGGAGCATCCGTACTCACTCTTGAATCACTAGCACGACTCCTTGAGTAACGAACTTTTGACTTGCTTTCAATAATCGCTAAACCTTCTTGAGGCATCTTGTCTAAGAAATTGCCACCCGCGGCGGAATCTAAGGCATCTTGATCGTTTGAATTCAAAGAATTGTAAAAAGTATCGAGTTGGTGTAGTTCCGAGAAGCCATGGTGAGGACATTGACGAAGGAGTCCTTTAAAACGTTCCCATGCTTCGTTGAAGGTTTCGTTTGGTTCTTGGAAAAAATTGGTGATTTTGTTTCGAAGGTAAGTTGTTTTCGATGGTGGGAAGAATTGGTTTATAAATTTTGAAACAAGGTCGTCCCATGTGAGAATTGATCTAGGAGGTTCCTTGTCTAACCAATCTCGGGCTTCACCGTCTAGAGAAAAAGGAAAAAGCAAAAGCTTTATCGAAGTGTTCGGAACTTCGGGATGTCTAAACGTTGAAGTGACCTTGTTAAAAAATCGAAGGTGATTGTGGGGATCTTGTCTACCCGTAAACTTATTACTTTGCACAAGATTGATTAAAGGTTGTTTAAGCTCGAAATTGTTAGCATTAATCGGTGGAACAACTATAGCATCTTCATACCCTTCGATGGGTGCTTGTAACATTTGGGCCATGGTACGATTGTCGGCCATTGGAACAATGTTTTGATCGACAATTGGTTCTTCTAAATCAAAATTTTCACAACACGGAAGTGTTTATTGTGACGGACGTTCTTCGTGATTGCGAACGAGTGCGCATAAAAGGAAAAAACTAAAAGCAAAAAGAAAACTTTAACTAAGTTATTTTTCTTTTTTTCCTTTTTTTTCCTTTTTTTTAACAATGAATTTTAACGGGTTACACGAAAAGACTTAAACCAAATAATCAAACTACTTCTCGGTAGCCTTGGAAAGTTGCTTTTCAAGGGTAAGCCGTACTTTCGTAGGAGACACAAATGGCCAAGTGTTAAATCTTTAGTTCGATTTGGGAAACCAACAAGTTCTCCGGGAAATTGAATAATAATTACCTTCGTTGAGAGTTATTATAATTTTAGTTTTTGTACCAATTGATGACTTTTATTTCTAAATTAAAAATGGAAATTTTTTATATTTCTTGATTTTGTTTATCTTTTACTCTATATAAAAGAAAGGAAAATTTTTTTACTTTTTTATATTTTTTGATTTTTTTTGATTTTTGAATTATAAAACAAGAATGAAAACTTTTTCGAGAGTGAAGGATCTTCAAACACAATAAAACTAAAAACGAAGAAATCTTAAAACACTATTCCCGACACCGGCGCCAAAACTTTGATAGCAGTTTTAATACCTAAAATATATCCACAATATAATATAAACCTAAGTAAGAGTAATTAAGAAAGTTACCAAGTTACCCTTGATAAAATTCACTCTCAAAAATATATATAAAATATAATATATAATACGTATATTTAACCGGGTAAGTATGATCACCCGGGTCGTTTCCCCAACGACTAGTGAAATTGAAACCTCGTTTAAGTTTGGATTCTGATTTGAATAAAGCAAAGATATTTGATTTGGTAAGCTATGACTACTAAATAAAAAGCAACAATTAAATTGGAAAATTAAAAGGCAATTTAAACAATTAAACAAATACGGTAAAATAATAAAACGCGACTAATAAGCAAGCCTACTAAATTTTATTCCTAAAAATGTAAACTAAATTTCTAAACCTAAGATAGGACAAAAGAAAATTTTAGGAAAAAGAAAAACATTTTTTTGATTATTTTTGAATTTATTATGAATTAAAAACTAATTTAATCTAATTAAATCTTAAAAAATAGCAAAATAAGTGATAAAAATTTGGAAAAATGATTTTTAAGCTTAGAAAAGTCTAAAATATTATAAAAGCAAAGAAAACTATTTTTAACTATTTTAATTATTAAAATCCTATTTTTAAAATTTAAAATAAAAGCTCAAAAATGAAATTTAAGATCTAAAAAGTGTAAAAATGATTTTTCTGGATGTAAACCTAAAGCTATTTTTTATAAAACTAAAAACTATTTTTTTGTATTTTTCTGAAACTTTTTTCTATTTTTTATTGATTTTATAAGATTTTAACTTTCGAAAAATGATTAAAAATAAAATAAAAGCTAGAAAAATCTGAAAAATTCAGGAAAAGTCCTATATACTAGCAGGATTATAAGAAAAACCAAAATGCTTAACGAATAAGCCCTAAATTGAGCTTATTAAGCTACGGCTTTTTATAGAAAAAGGAAATGAAAATGTGTACTAGTATTTGATTGTGTGTTATGTGAATGGATGAGCTAATGTAGCAAACTGGTTAAGTCATTGGTGTTGTGTGTGGGAGGTCGTGGGTTCGAGTATGGGCAACCCCTTTTTGTTATATTTTTTTTCTTTTTTTTTGACTTTTAAGTAAAACTAAATACTAGGAATTAATAAGAACACTAAAATAAGCTACTTAACGGGACTTAACCCAAAACTCATACAGTGAGAAAGGGTTTGGGCTTATTTTCACTAAAAAGCTTGTAACAAGCTTATTTTAAGCTCAAATCCAAAAAGGAAAAGTGTTTTAGAAAGATTATGATGTGCTTAACCTAGAAATGAAAAGAAAATAGAGCTTAAAGTTCTTTTAAGCTACTGAAATTGAGAAGGAAACAAGCAAACTCAGTAATTTAGTAAATAAGCCTAAAACCAAAATAAGCTCAAATGCTCAAAAAGCAAAGACAGCAAATGAGCCTTTGTAAACTTGTCAAACAACTTAAGAGCAACTAATTTAAGCAATAAAACCTACTACTTTAAACTAGATTCTAAAACTTAAAAGCTAAATTCTATTTCTAACTGTTTTTGGCTTTTATGAGTTTAAATGACTTTTGACAGCTAAACTTAACTAGGTAAACAAGCTAGAAAATGAAATTTATGACTTAATCTATATTAAGCTTTACCTAAACTTAATCCTACTTGAATTTAAAAGCCTAAATCCTACTTTTACTTAACTAATGACTAAACTAAAAGTGACAGTATTAACTTCTTGTTAGTACTGTTGCTTTTTGCAATAAGGTGCCAAATCTACTTATCAGGGGTCCTAAGAGGTATAAGCTGCACTAAAACACTCTGTAGTGGAGTGCTTGCAAACTAAAGGACAAACACCAACAACAGCTCAAGAGCTTAGTTCAATAATTAGAGCTATAGAAATCCTAAAACCTCCTAAATACCCTGTGATGGCTCTAATTAAAAATACCTCTAGAACTTGTCATTTTCAAAATCTACCTTATAAAAACGTCTTTTCCTAATTGTCTTAAAAGAAACACAAGTGACTCAGCAAATATGCACAATTGAATTTTGACTTATTTATATGAGGTCAAACACACTTAAACCAAACCCACCCCTACTTATTATTTTGACAGGTTTAGTTAAAGCTTATATTGCAATCTAATTGACAAGTAATGAAAACCAGAAATATATATATATATATATAAAGGGGTGAAAATATTAATATATGGTAATTTTGTAATATAGAAAAATGGTAAATTAATGAGATAAAAACTAGCTACAATGTACTACCCTAACAAACATAATCAATAACTGAATAAGAATTAAATCTAAGATTTTAAGCTATCTTACTATTTTTGGTTTTTTAAAGCTTATATGACTGATTATATAAAAACTATGATCAGGTATGAAAGCCAAAAACAGATGAACTATTTGACCTAATTAGCTAAATAAAACACAATACAGTAAGAAGCAAACTTGAATAAGCAAATAGCAGGTCTAAATTTAATGAAATGACAATAAGATCACTATTTGTAAACTAATAAAAGAGAAATAAAAGTAGAAAAGCTTACAAACTCCTCTAACTAAAACAAAGGTCTCAATTAAGAGCAGCTACAAGCTCCCTAGCTTCATTAAAAGCTAGGGTGAATGTCCTTTGGGATCCTTCCCCTTATTAGATCCCCCTTCCATAAGATCAAATCCAATGCATTCCTGATAAATGTAATTAACTGATTTTAAGTTTAGGTAAAGTAATCTAAAATAAAATAAACTTTACTTCAGCTTATAGAATCTAAGAGAGAAGCTTTAATGACTATTAGCTTATTTGAGAACAATATGGCTTATTAAGAGAGCTATGAAAAAGAAATTTGAGAGATTAAGTAAAACTGAATTTCATTAGTAAGAAAACTTGCTACAAGTACTTTTAAGAGGATAAATTACAAGATTAAAACATCATTAATGCTAGGAATATCAAAATTTAAAGCTATTAACTAAATTAAAAGCTACGTGTGTGTGTTGACAAGAGGAAGCTCGTAATTTATATTGTCGTTTAATGAAGCCTCCAACCTGTTCCTTGCTCTCCACTCCTTTTAATCTACATCTTTCAATGCCTTTAACATTGGAATCTTAATGTTTCAGTCTTGGATCAAGTTGTGTGCACCAAGGATTCCAATTCATTCCTTGATGTGGACAGCTTGTCTGCCTTTGTTGAGTGAGTTAAGTGGGCAGAAACCCCAATATTTTTGTGCTTCCTCCATTAATGACGTGCCTCTTGGCTTGAGAGCTAATGAAAACTCTTGATTTGACCCCATTTGACCCTTGCCATTGTAACTTGTGAGCTCATGAATTGACTTCCTTGCCCAACAATTTCTAAAACCCCATGGATTTAACCCTAAGGTAATTTGTTGATGACGATGCAATAAATGCCTTCGCGCCATTTTATAACTGAATCGGGTAGGAATTGGTTGAACTTTTGCCTTTACACTTTCAGTCCGTTCTCATTCTTCTCCTTTCTAGTTATAAATATCTGTTAGGTAATGTTGCTAGTTTTAGTCCTTGTTGGTTTTAAAAAGATAGTGGGCTAAGGGTTTTGGCTGTTAGGATCGGGTAAGGCCCAATTAAGGTGAGGGGCTATTTTTGGATTTTACGTGAAACTTTGAGGGTTAAAATGGATGCTATTGTAGGTCGTTGTTGACTTTGGTGACCATGTTGTTGACTTTTTTTTGACTAGATTTGACTGATGCTTGAACTTTTCTGGTTTCGGCTTTGATATCTTTGGCTTCTGTACACGCTTCTGATTCTCGTGTCCGTGCTTGCCCGTTTGGAACTGTTTTCTTGATATTTCTGACTTATCGTACCGCCAACAAAACACAAATACAAGCATAATTTTTGCCATTTTCGGTCTATTTTGGGTTTAATTGGGTTTATTTTAGGTTCAAACGGATATGTTATCTACACTTATCACCTACACTTATAATGAATTAAGGATAGCCGAATCTACAGTGATTAAGGTTACCTATATGTATAATAAAGAAAACCCTAGAAGGATACTTCTGATTGTGTGCTAAGCATGGTAATTAGGGCCAGACATTTTAGTATGCAATCAGATCCGAATATGAGGGACAATTTTGAAGTTGGATTTGATATTTGGAGTAGTGCACATGTAATAAGCATTTGGGAATCACAAGGACGAGTTAGTACACTGCATAAATGACTTAGCTGAGTTTGTGGTATAACTTAAAAAGTCAGTAAGTAAGGGTTTTTAAGTTATAAAAGATACACGTAATATTTTGCATTTCTGAATAAAGTAGTTATACTAGAGTAATGTGTTAATGAGGTGGTAAAGTTGGGCATGGTGTTATGGGGGGGGGGGGGGGGAACCCATTATGGTTCAGTGAAACCCTTAACATCCATCATATGTGTGTTACATGGACTAGAGCATTTAGCTTGGTCGGCAGGTAACCATGTTTATTTATTTTGTATATTGCGTGATAGGATTAGAAGCTCGTTTAAATGCATTCAGTGAGTGTACATACTCCCACTTTTATTGCGAATTATACTTGGGATGAAAATGAACAAGTTGTTGAAAAAGAGTTTTAAATTCCTGGGATTATTGTTTGTGTAAACTGCATGACTATTATGTGACTGATATTAACACCCCCAAGTTTGAGACATATATGGCATGTGAAGCTAATCTGGGTATACTTCGTAATACAACAGTCATATGATCATAAATAAACGACCGTCAAAAAGACGTTTTTAGAAAATTTTAGTTATCATTCAATAATATCATCAAACTTTACAAAAGGACGAGGTCCAAAAATCTAAAAACATAAAGTTTGAATGATAACAGTTTAGCCCATCTTCAAAGTTCGTGCCACTCCGTCCAAAAAGTTGCCCTTGATGTAAATAATTTTATACACGTATATGATAATGAAGTAATAAGAAAGCAATTACCAAACAAACCCTTGAGGAACAAAGAAAGAAAGGAAAAATTCACATAATCTAAATAGACTAATCCGGTAAATTAACCGTTAATATATGATTACCGGTCCGTATTCCTCTAAGAATTTATGAAATTGAGACCACTTTTGATATGTTTCGACAATGATTTAATTGGTCGAAGAAGATTTTTTTTTTTTAATTTCTAAAATCCTAAAAGTGAGCAATAAGAAAGGACGAAATTAAAACTTAACTTTTAATAACGAGAAAGGGGAAATTAAACTTAAATTAAACGCAAAACGGAACCCTAAATGGTGATTACAAAACCCTTAAATTCCAAATTTAAATCTAAAATGAATTTTTCACTTTTTATAGACCTAATTGACTAAAAAGTAAGTTTAAAGAAAACTAGAACAAAAACGGAGTTTATTGAGCTTAAAAACACTGAAAACGGGGAACGGAAACGAATCTCGTTCTCAAAAATGAAATTTTGCAATTCTAGAACCCTAAAAACGGAAGCAAAACTAATTGTTCCTAACACTATATAATAAAAGAAAGTTTTCTAAAAAGATATATATTATTTTTTTTTCATTTTTTATGAATTATTTAAAGGTTTAATAAAATACTAAACTAATTATAAACAATTCTGAAAAAAATCATAGAAGTAGCTTGATCTAAGAGGAACTAGGAAAAATAAGTTGGGATCACATGCTTATCGAAGATTCTGTGCAATAAGCAAAAACACTTAGTGTACAAAAAGGCTAAAATTATTCAAATAATAAACTTTGTACAACTAGAATGAAAAAAAACCCTGAGGGCACGTTGGTAGTTAGAGTGTGTGTTGTGAAGGCGTTTATAAAAGGTGAGGATGTTGAGGTCGGGGGATCGAGCCTTGCTCACCCCCGAATTCCATCTTCCATTTATTAGAAAAACTTAAAAAAAAGTTTTAGAAAAGCAGAAAATAAACACTTTATAAAAGAAACTTTTATTGATAAAACCACTATAGAAGTTGGTAAAAGCTTAAAAAGAACAAAAAAACCCTTAACTAATATTTTTTTTTTAGCTTTTTGGCTTTTCAAATTTAAGAAACTCTAAAAGCTTACAACCAGCTAAAAAATTAAATCAAATAATTCGCTACTGACTACTGTAAGACCAACCTAATAAGCTAGTATGACAATATAAGCTGCGAATTCAGACGAAGTCAAAGCTAGAAAGTTGCAATATAAGAACTTGTCACTAATCTTAAAACCAAACAGCCCTTTTGAGCACTTTTGAGCTTAATATTTAAGTTTTTCTAATGATACCTTGAGACCAAATGGACTTATTGAAGCTTAAACTATGACCTATAGCTACTAGTAAATGCTTGTGAAAAAGATTTGGCAATCATTTGCTAATGAAAAAGGCTTTGAAAATAAGGCTCGAATAAGGATCTGAGTTTTGTTTTTGTTTGAGAAGACAAAATGGCAACTTTTGAGCTTAAAGAACCAGATAACAAATGAACTTATTTTGAAAAATCAAGTTTAGACAAATGATTAATGACCTAAAAGTTTACTTAAATTATGAAAATCAAACAACCTAAAAAGTTTTCTTAAAACCTACTGAAAATTTAAACTAGAAAATGACAGTTTGCTGTTGTTTCCTTATCTAGGCGTATTTTGCACAAATAGGACCCAAACTTTTATTTGACAAAGTGGCAGGCTAAAACTTAATCTATACAGTATCAAACACACATTTGAAAAACAAATGAGGATGTGACAATTACTTAGATTTGATGAACATCAAATTGCAAATGAGCTAAACAGATTTGAACATAAATGAATCTAACTTAATTTAAACCTAAATCTAGCTTATAAAACTTACTTAAACAGAACTTAAAATGAGAATTCACGACGATATCCGAAAAACCAATTGGCCACTTAGTCAGTATTAACTTGTGGTATAATACTGGCTATGGCCAAACCACCCCTTTCAAAACACTCAATTCGCATCTTAAGGTTATAATATAAATGAAGTTCTACTTAATAAAACTTGACTACCAAATAACAAACAACGTAATAACATAACTTATTAGCTTATATCGACAATCAATAAGCCAGAATCATTAAGCTACTAGTTATACTAATATTTTTAGATTTTTATTGATTTTTAAGATAAAATATGAAAAACTATGATCTAAACTACTAAACTTGAAAACAGATGATCAAACATATTTAATAAGCACAGTAAGACAGATTTAAGCACTAATAAGCAAGTAATAAGCTGAAAATAAGCAAATGCAATTATTAAGCTAAGAGACTTGAAATTTAAAGAAGACTTACAAAAGCCTTAGCTAAACAAAGGCTTTAAAAGCTCAAGGAGCTTCTTCAAGCTCTAGCTTATCACTAGGATAAGCTAGTAAAGTCCTATGAGCTCATCCATTGCTAGCTCATCATCCAAAAAGCTTAATCCCATTTAGCAAAGGTAATAGACTGATTTTAATTGTTCAAGTATATTAGATGACTAATTTGAACTCAATCTGAGCTTAGAGACTCAGAGAGCTTAAGATGAGCTTATTAGAAGCTTATGAAACATTAACAGCTTATTAAACAGAATTTGAATAAAAGTGAGCTTTAGAAAAGTAAGAGCTTATTAAGGAAACTTAAATTGTATTAATAAAACAGCTGATTACAATACTGAAAAGGAAATTACATTTAGCTAACATTAAGGTAAAACATTTTGAAAGGAAAAGCTAAAATTTAATAAGCTAAAAAAAATGAAAAACTAGCTAGCTCCCAAATGTGTGTGATGAGGTCTGCTTTTATAGAGCTGAGATGAAGCTTCTAGGCCTTGAGTCTGTTACACGCTCCTTGTAATCTCGTACCTTGATTCTTTGCCCATCATTGGATCCATCCTTATGACCGTTGGATTGATTGAGTGAGCACACGGATTGCCAACATGGCATTCCGTGTGTCAGACCTCTGTGCTTCTTTTGCACTTGTTTTAGTGCAAATTTCATTGATTGGTGTGCTTTCTTTCTATGTCCACGTGTCACTTCATGTGGGTTTCAACCAATCAAAAGCTTGTATGACGTCTAATTCTGCCAGATCATTCCTTGATACTTGAATTGATTATTCACGCTGTTAATTTGAATTAACCCTTTGTTTTGAGGTGGGTTAATTCACGAAGACGACGATGAACAGTAACAAGTTATTACACGCCTTTTTTAATTGAATAGGAGGGGTTTGACTCAGGAGGGTTGGGTCGTTGACCTGGGCTTTTATAATGGGCTTGGGTAAAGGTTTATAAGAGTAAAGTTATAAAGGGATAACGACCGTTATCTCTTATATTATAAAGAGATAACGGTGTTAGGGCTTTAGGGATTTTTGGTGAGATTTAATCTAACATTAACATTTAGGGTTTGGTGGTATTTTGGGGTTTTTTTTGTCTTTTTTGATACCAATCTGTAACACCCTTATTTTTAAATATAGCAGCGGAAGCTAATCTGGGGTATTACTTCATAGTACAACAGTCATAATCATATAAAACGACACAAAAGAGATGTTTTTGGAAAATTTAGTTATCATTCAATAATATATCAGAGTTTTATAAAAGGACAGGTCCCACAATCTAAAAACATAAAGTTTGAATGATAACAGTTTAGTCATCCTCATGTCCGTGCCACTCCGTGCCATAAGTTGCTCGATTACCTGAGATAAACATACTAAAACGTCAACACAAAGGTTGAGTGAAATTCATAGGTTTTGAAATGTATTAGTTGAATACAAGTTATCATAATAGATAGTGGATTACGTTGTTATATACCCATAGGTAGACATAATTATCATGGAAAACGGTTGAATGCAAGTTATCATAATGGATAGTAATAATTGCAACGAATACAATTATCATGGAAAACAATATTATTGTACCTAAGCTCATGACATCAATAAGTTAACAGGGAAAATCACCGTAGTGACATTGGTTGAGGAACAAATGTCTCCGTGAAAAGGTAACTTGCCAAAGTTACCCATTGAGTCAAATATAGTGCGTTTGGCTACCACAAGCATAGGTATACCAACAAGAGTCGTCACCCCCAATAGATCTATTCACAATATTCACGTTTACTCATAAGCAATTAATGGTTCATGATATGGAAATAATGGCACTGGAAGCTACTTAGGCAATAATATATCTGGATAGCATACAGTTGGAAAAACACTTGCATTCATAGTAAAATAGTCATGTTGTTCCAAAATTCATAGTTTAAGCATGTATCCCCCTTGCGGGTTTATAAAACATGTAAATAAGTAAAAGCGATGCTATGAACTTCACCTTAACAGGGAAATCTGATTGATGGCAAAAGTATATCAAATGAAATGCGTCTGAATGGTAGTATGATGGGCGGGAAAGTTCAGAATATTGATTGAAAGAAAGCAACTTCGTCACGTAACCTGGGGTAATATGTCAAGTCTTAGTTTGATTGTCAAATCTTCATAATGTTTTATCATATTTGATTTATTAATTTATGGATATAGTGTATCACTATTTGGGCAATCATAATCCAGAGGCCACGCAGTATTGTTTGAGGAGTCAGGGCACTTTAAATCGTAAACCCATCAAACTCGTCAGAAAAAATACCCAAATGGAACCCTTCAAATGAATTTCCCTAGTATCGTGATACGATAGGATTTTGAGTTGCTTCAAAAGCTAGTCAAAGATAAATTACGTTTAATAATAAACG
>BQNB010194909.1:0-11412 GCA_026074375.1 Tanacetum coccineum
AGTGTTTATGCATGGCTTATTTTCATGCTTATTTGGATTTCGAGCTTGTGGGCTTATTTCTAGCTTATTCGTAATTCTTTTGGTCACTTCGACTCATAACCCAATAAGACAAAATAAGTCGTGGCTTATTTTACGGCTTACAATACAAGCCTATTTTATTACCTAACGTACTTATTCGTTTACTAAGTCGCATATTGGACTTGTTTTGTAAAACGTTGGACTAAAAAGTGAACTTTGTTTCCCTATTTTATATATTTGGACAAAAGGCGCATTAAAGGCCCAATGGTTTTGGTTTATGGTTTAATAAGCCAAAACAAATTATTTTTTGGCATATGTCGATTTCTTATCGACTTATTGGAAATGTCGATATTTGATCTTTATGATTATGTTGGTTTTTAGACTATTAATACTAAGACTAAATCTATATTTGAGTTTTCGACATATTTCGCTTTCAGCATTTTATGGTGGGATACTTAGACCTAATTGAAATAAACTTGGTTTGTTGGTTAAATATTGGACTAAAACATGAAAACTAATAATGGGCCATAAGGCCCAATGACAAATGGACTAAAACTTGAACTAAACAATTATGGACTACTAATGAGCCATAAGGCCCAATAACTAATAAACCACATACTAAAACATGATGGGCTTTGATTTGATACTTTCGGGCTAACATTGGGCTTTTGGGCCAATAAGTGAAAACAAGTAAAATTGGACTCTTAAGACAAGGTATTGAATCGATTTATGAAAAATTTAGGTTTATTAGAGGTCTAGGATCGTCAAGATGGACATTTTAAAATATGGTTGGATAATACGTGGCAAAAATATGTAGTTTTGGCATTTTGTTGGAAATTGATTTATTTTAGGTAAAATATTTGGAAATAAGGTTTAAGACTTTGAGAAACATTTATAAACAAACGGGTCATGCCGAAATTTTTATAAATACCTTACACATATGAAATATCTTGGAAAAACTCATTTTTTTATAATTCGACAAAGGACGAAATCACAGTTTTGTTAAACATTAGTTCGTAAATAATAAACGGTTATACTTAAACACAATAAATAAATTGAAATTCATACTTATAATCATGACACGAACTAGTTTCTAAAAAATCAACAAAAAGACAAAATAATAAAATGTTATTATTTTAATGTCCGACTAAAAGACGAAAAACATGATTTTTATGAAAAACTCCTAACATCTATCTTAGGTGTCAAAAACAATTGTTAATACCTATATCAAGGATGTCTTACCAAATTTACTTGGGATAATGGGATGAATTTCCGAAGCATGTCTGGACTCTTATTGATTTTTATTACTTTAATTCTCATTTCTTAAATTCTAATTTATTTAATTCTTAGTTCTATGATTCTGAATTATCTAAATTCTTATATCCTTAATCCTCGATTTTTTAACTCTCATGTCATGTATGTCTTCTTACCTATTAAACATCTTTCGTCTTTAAGACCATTACTCTTTTCTTGACTACTTCTCATCGAATTTATCTCTAGTTTTTTAACATTCTATCCAGTCTTGAATTTCTAATTCTATTCATAAATAATACGTACTAGTATCGCACTTCGACTCAAGTGCATCGAGTCAAACTACTTAACCACCACACAACAAAGATACGAAACACTTTATGATATTTATACAAACACTTTTACAAATACTATTACAAACGCTTGTTCAATGAGTAATTTTCATAAAACATATTACTAAGGTAAAACTTGTTAATAGGTCGTGGCAGAGTATCGTTGCACGTTTAGTTAGAGATCATCTATTCTCTACTACTATCATCTTTATTTGAGGTGAGTTCTCGTAGCCCCACTTGTTTAACTCTTTTCCGTTGAGGGAAAATGATACTTAAATCTATTTCAAACTACTTTTACTTCTGTGCAAAACCTCTTATTCTTTGGACAATGCTATGTGCCAATGATTGTGTATGTGAATACTACGTGAATGCTATGCGAATGCTATGAGATCTATTTATGCAAAGTTCCATTTGGACTGCTGCTCAATACTACTTAGCCGACTATGTAGTTCCAGCTCGTATGTGATAGGTTTAGAAACCTATAAGCGCGTGGACCACTATTAATGTGTTGATTGGGTTTGTTTAAACAACTATGGTATCATGTGTTGTTATGATGGAAATCTATTACTACTGCATGCATATTGCTTTCAAATTGCACTATTGTCAACACCCTTAAAATCTAGCACACCAATTGGGTTTATTCCTAAACGTACGAGCTTACCAACTTTATGTTGACCTTTCGAGTATCATTTTCAGGTGTGATCAACATTTACTAATTGAGGGTATTGATAATCCAATATATCTACTACCAGGATGTTTTCTAAAGACAAGAGTTTCCACTCTTTAGGATTGTATTTTTGAAACATTATAACCTAAATTTCTTGTAACCTAGTATGGTATAATATTTTATCTTATGCGATGTAATCGAAACGTCACACCTCATGTTTCCACTCTTAGCGGGGTGTGACAAATTGGTATCAAAGCTAAGGTTATAGAGAATGCCCGTTTTTCTAAAATAAAAATGTAATTATAACCAAACTAAAGGTTTCAGAAAACCTCAAACATAATAAAAGTTAACTAGCCCGAGCATTCCATCGTGTTTCCTAAATTATACATAACCTGATCAACTATGCCTAATTTACGAAGGATCATGGAATGATGGGGGGTAGTTTCCTTAAGTTATGTTAGGGTGAACACAAAATCGTAAGATCACCTGAAAATACCTTGACCATGAATGTACATGTTACATATATGTACCTTCGCCTTATACTCTTGCACGTAATTCACTATGCTTGCCATTGCCTAAATTATCGTTGTTTACTTCTCACATGCATGTTGCCTTATTTGCATTACATGTCGCCTCGAATGCTTGTCTTATTCCTGATATCTAAACCATTATCGCCCATGTTTGCCTTGCATGCTTTTCATGTGGCCTTAATACTATATGATCTCTATCGCTGATTTTTGGTTCACATGCTTGCCTTGGAATTCTCTATATGTCGCCATGCACACTCATACTTTTCTACTGCTTATTTATATATAAGCAGACCTATACTATTATTTTCTATTCAATACTATCGTAAACACTATTTGGAATACGTCCCAACATTGATTTGTCGGACGGCCAACGTTGAATACATTATTTTTGATATACTATTTTGGTTATACTAATTGGGATACACTATTTTGAAAACAATATTTTGAAATACTAATTTGGGTAAACAACTACTCAGTTGTTTCCTTATGCTATTACACCACAGTTATCACATGCCATGTCTCCCCCCACACTACTCACTTCATTAGAAAGTATGAATACACCGCATTCTAAACCGATGAATTGGATTACACCCTTAGTCGCACTAAGAACAACTCACTGATCAACGTAGTCGCAATTAGCGATCCCGTCTTACAAATAGGGGCCTTAGAGACTGCAAATAGGACAATAGGATTCATGAGAAAGTGATAACCTCATGAGGAGTTCTTCACGTAAGCCGTGGTAACAGTGCATGCCCTAGTGTTTGTGTTACGAAGATGGTACCAATATGGACGACCCGAGGTCGTTCAGTCAAAATTTCTATACAATTAAAACCTTTTCTTACAAACTTTACGAAGTACAAAATTTAGGATTTCTATGGTTGATAGTTTTAAAATATAAACCGTTTTGAAGTTATGTTCAAACATCATTTTTCTTAAAAGTCAAAAATCCAGACCACATATGAAAAATCTCTTAGGCGATACACGAATTTTTACAGACATCTTTTAACATGACTATGATTGACGAAAACTTCAAACATTGTTGCTCCAAACTGCATTTATGGTCAAGATTTTATATTGGTTTACTCAAATAAACATCGTTAACAAATTTTAAAAACCATGCCTCCAGGAAAGGAAAATGTCTACACACTATTCGGCCATTAGAAACGAACCGAACACCTCTGATTATCAATAAAAAATTAAGAACACTCCAAATCATTGACACTAAATCTTGCCCATAAAGACTTTGATACATAGATCATCATCTTCAACTTCTCATACACCTGACTACACATTCCTCCTTGATGTTTCCACATCAGGGGCTGTCTTCTACAACTCTTTTATATCAACTATGAGATTTTTTTTTGCAATGTTCATCCCCATTGTTCAAACTGGTCCTACATTTCTTTTCGGCATACGACGTTAACAACTACGCTTACTCTACCAAGACGATAAGGATGTGACTGTCGCGACCCCCTACTAACCTCACTTACTCTACTCGACTCAACATGAGAACCTTCTTACGAGACATATACATAACACTCTTGTGGTCTGTACAGATAAGACACTGTGTACTATAAAAACATCATCTCCATGATTTCATTTCAAGACTACGACTACGAACCCCATACTACGAATTTGATATTCCTTTGCATTTCCTTCAATTGTCTTGAAACAACCTCTTTCACATTTGGAAGCCTTCATTCTTACTTCTCCATTCTTCTTTCAAGTTGATTTTTCTGAATTTCTTTCGACGAATATATCGACTTTTGTGTGACCACAAGAAACCACAATTTCCACAAATTAACTATGTAGTGCAGCCTCAAGAGAATTCACCTGATTAATTACGCTAGTAACAAGTGTTCGTGCCAATCTACACCAACTCATACCTTGCTTTGTGCAAGCCATTTTGGATTTTGATGAAGACCGTATGGAGAACGACTGATCCTCCTCTCCCTGATAGATACATGATGTTCTACAACACGATGCATCCTCCCCTATTGTATTTAAAAATTTCACTCTGAATGACTAACTCGCCTCGACTGTACCCCTAACCTTTTTCGCTAACCTCATCAATCTTAGCTGTAGTTACCCATTCGTTTGTTTTGTGCAAACCCATAATTGAGCAGACTTTTCAAAAGCATTAAGTTCGTATTATACCCAATACTCAAAGTTTAATAAGACTTTACCTCATGTTTAACATTATTTGGTCAAGTTTGTACATTAAATGACTCAACTAAAAATACAATTACAAGTATTACCTTTATTCTTAAATTTCCACACTTTTATACTCAAAGTTTATACTAGGATATTAGTAAAATATCAAAAATCACCAACTAGTTCATCCCCCCCTTAAATTTCGGTTGTAGTATAGACCCAAGGGGGACCATTCGAGTTCATAATACAACTTGGTCTTTGTACAACTTCATAGCCCATTTAAACCTAAAAGACCATGTACTAAGCATTTTGACCTACACTTTCCCTTAAGACCACTTCCCAAGGTCCCTTTGAACTCGTTGGACCACTCCTAATGGAAGCCTTGGACTAGTCTTTGGTCTTTATTCTTCCATCTTTGACTAGTCCTTTATATATATATATATATATATATATATATATATATATATCAAGAATAGCAAGAGGTAAGAACACACATCACTTATCACTTAGCAAAAACCAACTCAATCCCTTTTTTTCTCTCTTACAAGCCAGAGCTCAAAACTCACACCACAACCAACCCATACAAATTTTTCTGCTACTTATACATGCATTACTACATCATATCTAAGACATACTAAGAAGGTTTGAAGGCTTGGTTAAACTTTTACAAGTGTTAAGAAAGGAAAATGGAAGATTAGGATTTCATTTGGTTTTAGGGTTTCCAAGTGTGCAAGCTAGGGTTTATAATCTAAATAAGGGTTTAGGTTGTGTTGGTTATCATCATATATCATATTAAGGTCATCTAAAACTCTTTATGTCTTTACTTTCATGGTTTTATGGATATATAATGCTTATATAGTTAATCACCATTTAGGACACTTTTAAACATGTGAAATGGACTTGTACTTATAATCATGGTTTTGTATACTTTTACACATGTTATATAGTGTTAAATATCATGTCATTAAGGAAATATAAGTATTGTATCATGTTGGTTTAAGTGAAAAAAGTTTATAAACTAGTAAGTAAAAGTTAGTTAGGAAAGTTTATAACTTAAGAACATTGTTAAGGACTTGTTAACTTGGACATTTGGACAAAGTATGACCTAATGGACATAATAATATGTATGACATATGAAATAAAGGCTTGTGGAAGACTAGTGATTATTTATTAAGTTGAAAAGTAAATAAAAGCAAAGTTATATAAATAAACACATATTCATTAATAAGGGACTGTTTTGGTTCGATTTTCAAACAGTGGGTTTGATATTTTTATAAAATATTACGTCTCATGACGATTCCAAAAAGTAAGAAACTCGAAAAACTTATTCATAACGAAAAACATACGACAAATATACGTTTTATGTTAATATCAGGTTTATAAAATAAATTTTATAAAAACTTACTGTTCATCAGGGACATTTATTTTGGAAAACATCATTTATATGATAAAACTTTTAATTACGAGAACGTGCTCGAAAGAATCGCTAAAAACAGAGCTATAACGAATAAGATACGTCATTTACGTTAAGTAAATCTATAAAAATAAGTTTATAACTAGTATGAATAGTAAAAATCACTGTTTATCAGAGGACATGAAATCCAAAAATGTCATATTTTGATACGTCGTCTTAATACGAAAGCATGGACATAAGAAACGTAAGAAACGGGCTTAAAACGAGAAAGTTACACACTACTTTATAAATTGTGCACTATTTCCTGAGATGAATAGTGTTGGTTCGTTTTTTTTTTAAATTTTTGCGAAACATTTTGGAATCACTTAAATAATATTTATACTTGTTTTAAACTTATAAATGTTATTTTACAAAGGCGATTAAACTAGTTACGCGATTATACGAGTTCAAATACATGGTTATTATTTATCAAATGCAATTTAAACATTATTTCACAAACACAATTAGATAGTGATGTAGATATATAGAATTATATATGTTATTAGTACTTAGTACTTATATGACCGATATCTACTTAGGTTGCTTTTGGATATTTCCGTGACGCGTTTTCATTCATTCACCTCGACTTTTCTTCACTTCTCTCTTTCTAAGGTGAGTTTCATAGCCCTACTGTTTTCTTTAAGAGGGAGTGTTTCCATAAACCTGTTTTCAGGTGTGAGATACGTGCTCGTGGGAGAGACGGCGCTAAGTAAACTTATTAATTTCTACTACATAAGCATTACATGACTATTTTTACCAAAGCTTGATTTGTTTACTATATGATTTGAGATCGTTGAATACCTATATTTGAAATCGTAAATTTTGAACAACATGATTGTTTTTCTATGGACATAAGTGTTTTAAACTGTTTGCTATCCAGATTGTTGCCTGGATATTATTGCCTAGGTTACCACAGTGCCATCTAAGTCCCTAATATCATGAACCGTCAATTGCTATTATAGTGAGTGCTAGTGTTGTGGATAAATCTATCGGGACTACCAATCCCTACCGGAATTTATAGTCACAAGTTGATCATGGTGCATTTACATATAAGGAAATTGTAGCAGTTTTTGCAGACAAAAAAAAAAAAACCTACCTTTTTTGGGCAGACAAACAGTCACGGCTTCGGTTCATGAGCTAGTGCAAATTAATATATAATTAGACTTGGTGAATTTTGTTTCTCCTTGCTACCTTTACGTGTTTGGACTTCGGAATACGTAACTTAGTCCATCATTACTTAAGTCTTGTGGTCAACTTTTAAATACTTCTTGATTTACTAAATCACTAATTTGATTTTGGAACTGATACTTTTAAATGCTGTAACGCTACTTTTCTTCTAAAATATTTCTTCAATTATTTCAATACTACTGCTTTTTAACATAAACCTATGAAATTCCACCAACGTGTATTTGTTGACGTTTTAGCATGTATTTCTCATGGTTATTATTTGAGATCTAGCTGAGCATATGAGAGCAGTAAGTCGCGCGGGATAAGTTTTTGAAAGCTAATAACTTTGTATACCATTCGTCAAACGTTTTAAATAAAAATTATGTTGCATTAAAATATGATCCTTTGTAAACTCTGATTTTAATATAACGAATGTGAAATTTATTTAAACGTCTCTTTTGAGGTCGTTTTCTATAACTTGTATCTTTGCACACACACACACAGTCCGCACCCGCGCGATGTTCTAATCTCACTCGTTCGATTTACGGGTGTTTGACAAAAAAAAGGGATTATGTATCAGAGCTGAAGTCAGAGGAACTAGGTCCATTTTCAAACCTAGACTAAGACCATGTTTTTCAAAATATATAGGTCCTTTCTTGTTTATTGATATCCTGGCCAGCGCTTGCTCCCAAGTAACTTATATGCTCTCTTTTGCATCTCTACTTCTATTACATGGGTAACAAGCATTTAATACTTGACTATGATTTCGCTCTCTTATGTCTATCTTATGACGTCTTACTATTTACCTTATATAGGTCAGTTATATAAATATTGATCATTATGATTTTCGAGTACTTCCTGATTTCTCATTTACTCCCTTGAGTGTCGATGCTGGTATTATATAAGGATACCTATACATATGGACTAATTTCTTCTTGATCTCTTAGGATTAACTTCGATCATTTACGCGACTTTACTTTATTCCCTTTTGATGATATCGAAAATTTGGCATATTTTGTAAATTCCACTAGTTACTTTACCATTCGACTCCGAGTTGGAACACTCTTCTTATAATTTTGAATCGCATATGTTATTTCGTAATCCATCATTTTGAAGTTTTCCAGTTTATGGGAGTATGACAATTAACTTGTCACCTCATACGTGTCACCTTGGAGCACCTACCTTTAGAACACGACTCTTTACGTTCATTTTGTTGATTGAATAATTCTTTACGTTTCTATTTTTAGATAGGCGGGGGAGCGAAGAGTGCGGGCTGCTTTGTGCGTTTTGTTCAAGAATATTCTTTATACTTGCTATGATCTATCGCTTTACAAATAATCTCAATGTCAACCTATAAACCATTTTGTTGTCACCCTATGAGCTACTTCACGTTTACTTTATTGACTATTTCATTTCGTTATAAAACTATTTGATACCAATTGTCGATCATTCACACTATTTTGACGAAAATGAGCATTGCATCGTTGGCCATCAAATATACATAGCCAAATCACCTATGTATATTTGGTGCATAGACTGATTACCTATGCATTCGGGAAAGACAATGTCATGCTGAGAGTAGTCACCTTAAAACCTACACCTCTTCATCAACACAATTCCGGAAGAAATATCTGCATCTTTTCACTAAACCCGTACCTTCGTCAGGTGTCGCGACTTGATCCTTGAGGACAAAGCTCTTCTAACTGGAGGAGACTGTAATATTCTGTATTTTCAGGTCATTTACGACGTCATATATTTCACTAATTTTTTTTTCTTTCTTCTCGTTCGCGTTCGCTTTTAATTCTTATTATATAGTTAAATCGCGTAAGTTAAAAATAATCATTCAACGTAAACGGACACCAAACAAATTAAAGTTTACGTCAAACAAGCATTGTATTATTTTTTGTGAAAGTAATAATCTACTTTTATATTTTATTTTTATTGGTTATGTAAAACGTTTACGTTTTATGATATAATACGTTTAAGCATTTCCGGAACCACCAAAACTTTTCTAGGCTTCAACAAATACTTATTTTTATACCCAATACTCAAAGTTTTATAAAACTTTACCCATGTTAACATTATTGGTCAAGTTGTACATAAAATGACTCAACTAAAAACTACACATTACAAGTATTACCTTTATACTTAAATACACCCAACTTTCTAACTTCAAAGTTTCTTATACTAAGATGATTATGAAAATATCAAAAATCACCACTAGTAACTCATCGCCCCCACCACCCCACAAATTTCCGTTTGAAATATAGTCCCTAGGTGGACATTGGAGCTCGCAAACACCAACTTGTTCTTTGTACAACTTCAATGCCATTAAACCTATGACCATGAAACTAAGCTTTGTGACCAACACTATTCCCTAAGACCCCCATGTTCCCTTTTGAACTTTGACCACAATCCTAATGGAAAGCCTTGGACTAGTCTTTGGTCTTATCTTTTCCATCTTTGATCAGTCCTTTATTATTATAAATATATATATATATATAAAATATATATATTATATAAAAATATATAAGGTATATATATATATGGTCTTTGATTTACCACCTTTGACTAGCCTTTACATATATATCTCATACACTCTGGTGATATAACATACACAACACAAAACACATAAGAAAAATCAACTCTTTTCTCTCCTTTTCTCTTATATGGCTACGACAAGAAACCCAACACCCACAAATAATTCATACAACTTATTTTAACACTTATACATGTAACTAAGATCATATCTAAGGTGATACAAGAAGGTTTGGAGGCTTGGTTGGTTGATTTAGAGGGTTAATCAAAGGAAAAGGGAAATTAGGGTTTTTTAAGCTTTGCAAGCTTTGGTTTTATATCTAAACAAGGGTTTAGATATTGTGGTCTACCGTATTACATCACATTAAGGTCATTTAAAACTCTTTATGTCTTTGCATTTATAATTTTATGTATATGTAAGTTCTATGTAGTTAATCACCATTTAGGACACTTTTAAACATGTAAAATGGACTTGTACTTATAATCATGGTTTTGTATATCTTTTACACATGTTATATAGTTATAAATATCATGTTATAATGGGATTATAAGTATTGTACCAAGTTGATTTAAGTATAAAAAGTATAAGTATAAACTAGTAAATAAAAGTTCACTTAAGAAAGTTGTGATTTAAAAACATTGTTAAGGACTTATTATATTGGACACTTGGACAAACTATGGACATACTAATATGTAAGACATATGGTATAATGGCTTGTGGAAGACTAGTGATTATTTATTAAGTTGAAAAGTAAAAAAAAATAAAGTTATATAAATAAACACATATTCATTAATAAGGGACTGTTTTGGTTCGATTTCCAAACAGTGGGTTTGATATTTTTATAAAATAGTACGTCTCATGTCGATTCCAAAAAGGCGACAAATATACGTTTTACGTTAATACCGGGTTTATAAAATAAATTTTATAAAAAGTTACTGTTCATCAGGGACATTTATTTTGGAAAACATCATTTATATGATAAAATTTTTAATTACGAGAACGTGCTCGAAAGAATCGCTAAAAACGAAGCTATAATGAATAAGATACGCCATTTACAGGTTTTACGATAACTAAATCTATAAAAATAAGTTTATAACTGGTATGAACAGTAAAAATCACTGTTCATCAGAGGACATGAAATACAAAAATGTCATATTTTGATACGTCGTCTTAATACGAAAGCATGGACATAAGAAACGTAAGAAACGGGCTTAAAACGAGAAAATTACACACTACTTTATAACCTGTGCACTATTTCCTGAGATGAATAGTGTTGGTTCGTTTTTTTTATAAATTTTTGC
>BQNB010194910.1:0-11411 GCA_026074375.1 Tanacetum coccineum
GGGCAATCATAATTAAATTTTGTTATTTTTTATGTGTTACATTATTTCACGCATTGAAATCTTGCGGTCCTACATTTACACTTACATAAACCTATGAATTCATCAACTTTATGTTGATGTTTTAAAGCATATTTTTCTCAGGTCAGTAACTGCTTGCTATCTGGATAGCATTTTGGAGCATCATTTATGAGTCACATTTTGCTGTCTCACATCACGAAAGATTTACTGCATTACTTTTGAACTTTTGGTTATGTATTAAAATCTTTACGTTTTCATGCTAGTGAACTCTTGAAGCATGGTGCTTTTGTACAAACTTTGAATTTATATCAAACTTTATCTTTCAAACGACTCATATAGAGGTCGTTCTTTATCTATCTTGTGGTTATGTATTATGAAGTAATGCCCCCGGTTACTCATTTCGCTGCGACATATTTTGGCGGTGTTACAGATTGGTATCTAGAGCCACGGTTATAGAGAACTAGGTTGCATGTCTTACCTAGACTATAACCGTTTTCATAAACATTGCATGACATAAAACTTTTCATGAGCATACACACTATTTGCTTACATTATGTACTTACATGATTTATATACGTGCTTACCTTATCTTGCGTATATTTTTACACTTGTCTTATATAATATACTTATATAAACCTTTTGATTGTCACAACAATCATGTCGTCATCTTCGTCTCCATCCCATGTCACCGTTACGTACACCTTTGTATCCAGTGATGATGATTTACCATCTTGGGGTATCCCTTTGATGGAGGCATACGAGCCAGATGCACCACTCTCACCAGTCTATGCTCCTATATATCCAGAGTATCTTGCACCATCGGACGATGACATAACACCAGCTAAGGATCAGCCACTACTTGCACCCGCATCACCCACTGCTCTTTCACCTAGCTACATTGCTGACTCTGAGCCCATTAAGGATGGCCCAAAAGAGGATCCCGAGATGGATCCCGTTGACTATCCCTCTGATGAGGAGGAGGAGGAGGAGCCTCTAGCTCCATCCGACTCCGCATCACATATACCAGATTCTGCTCCCTCATCTGAGGAGACAAAACCATTTGAGACTGATAAGACTGTTGCTACCCCTCCACCACCTATTTCTCCACACACTACTGTTCCTTTATCCCAGACCGGTCTCCGTAGGGCACGAAAGATGGTCCGACCCCAGCCACCTTTACCACCATCCATTTATGCACTCATAGAGGAGTGACGTACTACACCTACATCCCCATCACCATCACCATCTCCACTATCACCTATATCATCTCCACTACCCAAGATTCCATCACCACCATTACTACTACCATCACCTACCCGTAGGGATATCATTCCCAAGGTGGACACGTCGCTTCAGAAAAGGGCTAGATTTACTGCTCCATCTTAGAGGTTCGAGATTGGAGAGAGTTCAGCAGCCGCTGCTGCTAGACAGCCCAGGTCTACTTTGGCCTGAGGTACTGAGTTGGATTTTATGACCAACTTAAAAGAGGTCAAGGAGAGTGTGACTGATATTACCGCTAGGCATAGGCAGGATAGCAAGGAGTTTCATACGCGTCACCAAGACGCTCAGGATGACAGAGACGTACTACGGGCTCGTATTTCTACCCTTGCGAGGGAGAGGCGATATTATTGACATATGGCTATAGTTGCAGATCTGGAGGCCATGTATGCACGACAGGCTTAGACTCACTCCATGGATCGTATCTGTGAGTCGCAGGCTAAGATCAGAGTGTTACAGTCTAAGACCAGAGTATTACAGCAGCAGAGGCGAGATGACCATGATATGTGGACTAGAGCCATTAGACGCATCCAGACGCTAAAGATTGCTAGAGATCCTGAGCATCCCGATGAACTAGGAGACGCTAGCAGTAGTTGTTAGGATTGTATCATGTATTAGCTATGTTGTATAGCCTACTAAGTTTTATGGGTAACTCTCAGCTAGTAGGCCGTTAGGATCTTGTATTTCTTATTTTGTTACCGAACCTATTATGTATGTTTTACGATGTTGTTATATATATCGTCAGTTTATTTATGTCATCATTGATCTCATTTTCATACATTCCTTGCGTATCGTGATCTCATTTTATATATCGTACTCATTGAGTATCGTGATCTCATTTTATATATCGTACTCATTGTGTATCGTGGTTATGTTTTGGATGAAATCTCACATGTTATTTTCTTGTGTGAAGTTAGAAAATGGCACCAAAGAGAAGCAATATGAGTAAAGCTGCTATTAATTGGTTGGTAGCCAAAAGCGTGGCTGATGCGTTGGCAGAGTATGAAGCAAATCGAAACAGTAGAAATGGGAATAAACGAAAACGATAATGGAAGCCATAACTCTGGGGGCGGTGGTGTAAGGACGCCACACACTGCTCGTGAGTACATGTATAGTGAATTCATAAAATGTCAACCTCTTAACTTTAAGGGGATTAAAGGGGCTGTAGGATTAGCCTAATGGTTCGAGAAGATGAAATCTGTATTCCACATTAGCAAATGCACTGTGGAATGCCAAGTGAAGTTTGCTACTTGCACTCTATTGGGAGTTGCACTAACATGGTGGAATTCCCATGTTAGGACAGTTGGACACGATGCTGCTTATGCGTTGCCATAGAAGACGTTAATGAAAATGATGACTGAGAATTATTGTCCAAGGAGTGAGCTAAAGAAGCTGGAAACCGAGTTGTGGAACTTGGTTGTGAAAGGTACTGACATTGAGAGCTATACTCAACGCTTTCAAAAGATAATTCTGCTGTGTTCAAGGATGGTTCTGGATGAATCAGACAAGGTGGAGAAGTTGTTGGGTTTCATGGTCCAAAAACCTAATATTACATTAATATTTAAACGAGCTACGCAACGGATGTATATCACATATAGCATGAATAATTAACACATAAAAACAATACAAGTAAATAAGTTAACATACCTATAGCAATCAAGCTAGTAACGTAATGCAAGCGTCTTTAAGTATACGCACGTGTGTAATACCGTGCGATCCAAACACCACTACTAGTTACTAAGATAAGTAACCTCTACGTGTATCCACACTACACGTCGAACAATATCACCCGAATGCTAGTTCTTCAACCAACGAACAAGTGAACACCAATAAAAGCAAAACACAAAAACCCTAAGAGGGTTGTTTATTTTCATTGACCAATAGGGAAAGAGAAGAGAAGGATAAGAATTATGAGCTCTAGGGTCCTCCTTATATAGTAGATGATTTTAGGGTTTACCTAAAATACAAAACTTGGAGGAAAAGATAGCTCAAAACCCAACCCATATCCCCCTTGGGCTATATGGCCGGTCGAACAAAGCTCCAACACCCTTTGGTGTTGACTTTTTAACTTTTCCTTTATTTATGGTTAATTACATTTAGTTACCCATTAATTAAAAAGCCTTATTTGTTAATTATTCTCAACGAACTAATTAACGACCGTTAGTGTTCCATCGTTGATTCATATATTAATATAAATAATAAATATACCAATATATTATTATAAACATTAATAGAATGATATCTAAGTGTAAACGTGTGTGACCCTGTAGGCTCATGTATTTCCAACTGTATAAATATCCGTATGACAACAGCTCCTACTTGCGAATGTCTCACTCATGTGATATAACATACTAACATTGACAAAAGAACTTATGGCTGTAGTATTTGATTTTGACAAATTTCGATCCTACCTGGTATTATCAAAGACGATCGTACATACTTATCAGTCAGCTCTTAGACACCTATTCAAGAAACAAGATGCTAAACCACGCCTTATCCGTTGGATTCTTTTCTTACAAGAATTTGATATAGAGATAAAAGATAGAAAAGATACAGAAAATATAGCAGCCGACCACCTATCACGGATTAAAAATGAAGAAACAAGTGATGACAGTAAAGTCGATGACAATTTTCCTAGAGAAATTCTTATGGAAATAAACACTGAAGACGACCCATGGTTTGCAGACTTTGCAAATTATTTAGCAAGTGACATCATACCTAAGGGAATGACATATCAACAAAATAATTTTTTTTCTCAGACATCAAACACTACTTCTGGGAGGAACCCTACCTCTTCAAAGTATGTACTGACGGTATGATCAGACGCTGTATCTCTGGACCAGAAACCCAAACCATTTTAGATCAATGTCACCACGGACCGATCGGTGGACATTATGGACCAAACACTACAGCTAAAAAAGTCTTAGACTCAGGTTTCTACTGGCCGACCATCATCAAAGAAGCTCATACTCAAGTTCGCCTTTGCAAAGCATGTTAGAAGACAGGAAATATATCAAAACGCGACGAGATGCCCTTAAACAACATTCAAGTATGTGAAAATTTCAACATATGGTGTATTGATTTCATGGGACCCTTTCCGAAATCATACAAATTCAAATACATTTTAGTCGCTGTCGACTATGTTTCTAAATGGGTCGAGGCACAAGTTCTACCAACAAACGATGTCAGAGTTGTTGTTACCTTTCTGAAGAAACTATTCTGCCATTTTGGAATGCCCAAAGCTCTCATAAGCGACAGAGGAACTCATTTCTGCAATAAGATAATAGAAAAAACTATGAAAAGATATGGAGTTAACCACTGATTCTCTACATCATACCACCCTCAAACAAGTGTTCAAGTTGAAAACACGAACAGAGCTCTTAAAAGAATTCTTAAAAAGACTGATAAAGACAATACCGCTATATGGTCAAGAAAACTTGATGACGCTCTATGGGCTTTTCGTACAGCTTACAAAACACCAAACGGAACAACACCGTACAAACTCATATATGGAAAGAATTGCCATTTACCATTTGAAATTGAACATCGTGCATATTAGTGTCTACTAAAAAACTGTAACCCAGACTCATCGCTGCAGTGAGAACAAATGTTTCAATTATACGAGTTTAGACGAAATTAATACATCAAGGCTAAGAAAACTCTCGTCTATACATGGCAAGAAACCAAAGTCTGGCTCGATAGGAAACACAAGATAAGAAAATATTTAAACATGGAAACAAAGTGTTTGTTCTTCATTCAAAGTATAAATTCAAGCATCCGAAGCTCAGATCTCGCTGCTAGGACCATACGTAGTAAAACATCAATATCCATCCGGATAAGTTGAGCTAATGAAAAGATGGAAAAACGTTTTATTGTTTCAAACGGCCAGCCACTCAATCTCATATCATTAAGAAGAAGATTATAATTACCGAAGGGAAGCAGGTCACTCTCTTCTTCCAAAAGAAATAAACTCTAGAAGCAGGAGTCTAGCTAACGAATCCCTTAAAAATTAAGCGCTTCTCGGGAGGCAACCCGCTCTTTACTTACGTGTGGAGGAGTCCCTCCTCCACTAATATCCTTTATTTATTTATTTTCTAAAAAAAACCAAAAATATTTTCTTTTTTGTGTGCTTTGTGTGTTTACTTTTATGCAGGTATTATAGCTCAAATTTGGAAAATTATGGAGTATGCTCAAAGATAACTTTCATGCAAGCTACAATGCCCCGGGAAGTACCGTTCACTCTTAATTTTCCCTATTTTCTATTTATCAGTTATCACATTAAGGGCAATGTTCAACTTAAGTGTGAAGGGGAGCCAAATAGGAAAAATTAATCATATCCCTTCATGTTTGCCCTGCCAATTTAAAAAAAAAATATTAATATATGCTTTCAATATATAAAATGCTCTTAGTAAGGTAAATCCACCCGAATCAACACCATAACTAGCACAAACCAATCCACTAAATTGTAAGAATTTTAAGCCTTAGAATATATTCGGGTACCTACCTTTGGTGCCTAAGATAATTGATGCCTTTAGCTTGTTCGAGTTAAGGTTTGAATGCAATTGCAAGTATCTCATCCATCGTTACGGCTATGTATTTGTAATTTGTTGCCTTTTCTGGAACAATGGTATTGGTTGAAATTATATTTGAGTGAGTCGGTAATTTAGAAGCTCTAGAACTTGTGCATGATCATCATTTACTAGACCGAAGACAGATTAATCATATGTTATTTAGAGAAATAAATCCGAAAAGTTCATGCAGCACTCCCTTTTAGTGCTATTTGCTGAAGTATCTAAGTGAAGAAATCAAAATTGAAAGATAGAAGTTCTGTGCCAAGCCTTAGTTATCATGGTATAAAAAAGGGAAATAAAAGTTCAAAGTTCAAGGCTTAAGTTTTGGCACATGAGATCTGTATATGCTATTCTCCCTTATCAGTTTCAAGTTCCACCATTCGGTCATGTTTATGTGTCAAGTACAAGCCTATGGTAGCTGTCTAGATTATGTCTGCGCATCTGAGTGACTTCATAATTAAAAACCCTATCTGAGTGAATTAAAAATCAAACACATTTCCATGTGAGGTGCTATGTTATGTGTCTATGCCTAAAAAGTTATCTAAACCAGTAAAACACTTGTAAAATCCAAATTTTTCTCCACAAATGATCTTGTTTTTCTCGCTTTATATTGCTTGAGGGCAAGCAACAACTAAGCGTGGAGGGATTTGATAACGCCTAAATTATACATGTTTTTAGCGGCGTAATTTATATATATTCTATCATTTCTCGTGAACTTTTTATACTTAATAGCATGAATTATGTGCAGGTTCACTTGAAGTCATCCCGAGCTCAAAAGAAATAAAGCCCAAGTGTTTACAACTATTGGAATACAAATTAGAAGAAAAGAAAAATCTCAAGGCTGAAAAGATCTAAAGTGCGCCGCACTTACCCTTTGTGCAAGAATTAAAGTATATTAAATGAAGAATGCATTTATACACCAAGTACGCCACACAAATAATTTTGTGTGCCGCACTTCCCATCCAGCTATGAAAAATAACTGAAGTCATTAAATACCCCCACATTAACACTTGAAGTGCGTCACACAATCTTTTATGTGCGCCGCACTTCGACCCCGAACTTAGCCTATAAATAGAGCCAAATCTTACACACATTTCATCATCCTATTATAAATTCCATTCTCACTTCACACCATCATCTCTCATTCTTCAAACCCAAAAACACCATACTACCTTGAAGATTGAAGATCAAACCACGAAGAACGAAGAAGAATATAGTAGAATTATAAGAATAAAAGGTTGTATTTAAATTCCATACTTGCTACGGGGAGAATTTTGATCCATATTCTTACCTCGGATATAGTATGTTTCTTGTTATTCCCTTTAATCTTGTTATGAACTTCATAGCCATGAGAGGCTAAATCTCTCTTGACTACTCGGTGAAAATAATATAATAAATAAGCGTTTGGTATAATTATGATCTTGTTAATCTTAAGCTTATGTTACAATCCTATCGTATCTTATCTTATCAACGTTGATTTACAACTTTGATTATATGTAACACCCCCAAAATAGGTCGCAGCGGAATATGGGTTTGGGAGCGTTACATCATAGATCAATAGCACAAGATATATAAGAACGACCTTTAAAAGTGTCATTTAAAACTGATACATTGGATTTAGCAAAATGTTTGATACAAAAGCCCGAAGCTTTACTTATTCATTGTTAAATTATACAAAGATTCTAGTTCATAACAAATGCTTTTCCAAAATGTAATGCAACCAAATCTTTAATGCAAATGACTTCCAAAATAACGACACCATGGTATCCCTTGCAGATCGTGCCTTATGACTCCTGAGAAAAACATGCTTTAAAATTTCAACAGTAACGCGCTTGGTGAAATCATAGGTTTTAGTGAATTATATAAGTGCTAGGACGCAAGATTTACCCGTGTAATAACATTAAATGTACAACATCACAAAAATGTAATACATTTCCCTAAGCTCATTGACAATGAAAGGTTCGTACAATAAAAGACTTGCAATATTAAATTGTACATTGCCGTGCCTTATTGACCTCCTGCAAAAAACATGCTTTAAAACGTCAACAGTAATGTTGGTGAATTCATAGGTTTGTGAATTATATAAGTGTAGAACCGCAAGATTTACCTCGTGATAATACATTAAATGTAAACATCACAAAAATGTAATTACGTTTCCCTAAGCTCATGACACTGAAGCTCGACATGTATGAAATGCAATATAAATTGCCAACATTGCCCGTGATGATGTTCTAACCCGCAACATCCTATGTCCGACATGGTATACGTTCGTTGTCCGGCAAACCGGCACAGTGAGCATGACTCACCCGAACGGGGATGTCAATCCCAAATAGATCTATTTATAACATTCGCGCTCACAACAGTAATTGACAGTTCATGATAATGGGCTCAGAGGGTTATCGCTACTTAGGCAAACACGTAATCGTAAATGTGAAATGTCCACTTGCGTCCAATTGTAAAACATGCATATGTTTCTCACCCCAAAACTTGTAAATCATTAAAATGTAAAATGTGGGGCTATGAACTCACCTTGAGTAATGAATATCAGATTATATCACAGAAAATGCGTCAGATAAACGCCGAATGCAACCTAATTAATTATAGGCCGTATAAGTACTAAGCATTTTGAATAACTACTACCATATATAATTCTATATAGCTACATCACCATCTAATTGCGTTTGTGAAATCGTATTTATAAAGTTAAAACGTTTATAAACATTTCATTAGTAAAAACGACGTAACTTTATCGTTTTAAGCCCGTTTCTTACGTTTCTTATGTCCACGCTTTCGTATTAAGACGAGTTATCAAAATTTAACATTTTCATATATTTAGTCCTCTGGTGAACAGTTGTTTTTACTGTTCATAACAGTTTATAAATTAATTTTTATAAATTTGGTTATCGTAAAACCCGTAAATGTCGTATTTTACTCGTTTTAGCTCCGTTTTTAGTGATTCTTTCGAGCACGTCTTTGTTATTAAAAGTTATATCATATTAATGATGTTTTCAAAATATTCATGTCTGAGATGAACAGTAACTTTTATAAAAATAGTTTTATAAAAGTATTTATTGTCGTAAACTCGCGTAATTCATAACTCCTTCGTTATTAATCCAAAAATTATGATTCTTATTGTTTTGAAATCCTAAAATTATGTACTATCTGAGAAAAATAATAAACCTTATATATCGGAAGTATTTTATAACTTGTTTTTATTAAATTTCTTTAATAACGCGTTTAATTAACGTATAACTCTTAAACTACGTATATTCTTCGTTATTAATCCGTTTTTCAAGTTCCTTACATGTCCGGAATCCTTATGAGAAGTAGTAATTTATAAAAATATAAAATAAATAAGCTATTTTTCGAATTCAAACTGCAAGTTTTGAAGTTTTTCATAAAAACATGTTTAAACTTAGTTTTTGTACTTTTTAAGCTTAACCACCTTGTTACAAGTCCACTACAATGCTTATTATCACATGTCTTACATATTTAAAGTCCTCTAGTCCATACTTTGTCTAATATTGTTCAAGATAACAAGTCCTCTCATTACTTTCACTCATAAACTTATTATGTGAACTTTTGATTTACTAGTTTATATATATACTTTTATACATAAACCACAAGTGTACAATCCTTATGCTTCCATTATAACATAATAATAACAACCATATAACATATGTAAAAGTGTATAAAATCATGATCACAAGTAAAAGTCCATTTTACAAGTTAAAACATTTCCTAAATGGTGATTTGCTACATAGAACTTATATATGCATAAAATCATAAATGTAAAGAGATTAAGGTTTTTAGGCAACCTTAATATGAAGTAATACGATGAACCATAATATCTAAACCCTTGTTTAGATATAAAACCAAAGCTTGCAAAGCTTAGAAAACCCTAACTTTTTCAAGAAACCCTAGCTTCCTTTTCTTGCTTCAACACTTGTAAATACTTAACCAATCCTTGTAAACACCTTAGGTAATCTTAGGAAAGATGTAGGAATTTGTATAAATGTTGTAGATAAAATTTTGTATGGATTTGATGGTGGGTTTGGTTTGGTCGTGGGTTAAAGAGAGACAAAGATAGTGTTTTTGTGTTTTTCACCTTGAAAATGAGATGTGTGTGTATACTTGTACTAGCTTAGTCCTTATATGTATAATAAGCTAGTCAAAGATACATGTAAGAAGTCCAAGACAAGATGAGTGATTTAGGGAAGTCTTATGGTCAAGGTATGGTGAAGTCCTTGTAAAAGTCTTAAGGATTTATTAGTTGGTGAATGTACAATGCAAGTTGAAAGAAAATTAGATATTTCTTTGATCTTTTCCTATCAAATCCGGTTATAGATGCATATGTATGATATATTTTTGTAAATTTTGGGTATTGAGTATAATCGTAGGTATTTGTTGAAGCGTAGAAAAGTTTTGGTGGCTCCGGGAATGCCTAAACGTATTTTATCGCAAAACGTAAACACTTTACGCAACCAATAAAAATAAAATGAACAAAGTTAATAATTATCCTCAAAATAATTACTTAACACTTGCTTGATGTAAACATTTAATTGTTTGATGCCCGTTTACATTGAATGATAATTTTTAGCTTACGTGATTTAACTTAACGATTACGATTTAAAAGCAAACGCGTACAATACTAAAAATAAATAGTGAATTTATTGACGTCGTAAATGACCCTGAATCACGTGGTGTTATACTTATAAACTAGTTTCACTAATAAAGTTCCAAGCTTTTTAAGTTTTTATCTAGCTTATTAATTAATAAAGCTCAAAACTTTATTGATTAATTGGTGAAATCGAAACTAATAAAGTCTTAAACTTTAAGAGTTTAATTAAGTTTATAAGAGCGGGTGGTGTAATATTCGTTACGGTTTCGACAAACGGGTTTTATTTCTTTTCTCATTTCTATATAGTTAGTTTAATTTAGCTTAAAAATGTTTGCTTTATTGGTTAGTGTTAGCTTAATTAATATGTGTAATGAGTAGATTTTTATATATGTTTGTTAAATGTTAAATTGTTTAGTGAATTAAATGCGATTAATAAAGAGGGAAAATATTGATTAGTGATTTTTATATTACTTAAATTATTGTTTTGGTTATTCAAGCGGGCAAAAGCCGTAAGAATAATTAGGCAATAATTTAGCAATTGATATCTTAATAAGAGTTGTTTTCAATATAAGCCAACGTTGTGAGAAGATAATTTGTTAGAAAGATATTGGTTCATCAATAAGGACTTAATTATATGTTTAATTCACACTTAAGGATCTAATCAATACACTTAGCAAGCATATCTTTTATAATATATCGTTCTTCGTTTAATTGCTCGCTATTTGCTATCTAGTTTTTAAATAGTTTATTTTTATTAAATCTTTAGTTTAAATCCAAAAACAAAAATATTTGATATTCAAGCATCAAACAAAATACTTTCGTGGATTTCAAATTCATCTCTCGCCGTGGATACGGCACTCGGAAGATAGACTATTACTTTTCCTAAAGTAATTGTCATATCAAACGGGAAATACTATATATTA
>BQNB010194912.1:0-11411 GCA_026074375.1 Tanacetum coccineum
CTTCTGTCTATCTCGTGCAGCATGAATACACTTCTTGATTTGAATGATTTTCTTAGTTGGTCCATGAATAATTTTTGGGCCAGTGAGCTGAGCGTCTCCAACCTCAGCCTAAGAAATAAGCGATTAACATTTTCGGTCGTAGAGAGCTTCAAACAGTGCAGCTTTTATACTAGTGTGATAACTGTTATTGTAGGAGAACTTCACCAAATATAGGTGTCTATCCCAACCTTTCCAAACAAGCACGTAGCATGTCCTTCAAGGTTTGGATGGTTCTCTCACTCTGACCATCCATCCGTCTGCGGGTGATAAGCCGTACTCATATCCAATTGATTACCTAGAGCTTTGTTTAGCGATTGCCAGAAATGAGATGTAAATTTACTGTCTCGATCAGAGGTAATCAAAACCGGCACTCCATGCCTCGAGACTACTTCCTTCAAGTATTGTCTCGTCAACTTTTCCATCGAGTCGGTCTCCTTCATAGGTAAGAAATGAGAATATTTTGTGAGTTGGTCTACAATTACCCAAATTGTATCTTGACCAGACAACGTCTTTGGTAACTTTGTAATGAAATCCATTGTAATGTTCTTTCACTTCCATACTGGGATCACAGGTTGAACCAACAAACCAGATGGTTTTTGGCATTCAACCTTGACTCTTGCACAAGTCAGGCACTTACTGACGTAAGTGGCAATCTCAGCTTTCATATTTGGCCACCAATACAGTTTCTTCATGTCTTGGTACATCTTATCTGATCCAGGATGGATCGAATACTTTGACTTATGCGACTCGTGCATAATCAGAGTTCTCAAGTCGGCAAAACAGGGTATCCAACTTCTCCCATTCAAACATAACGTTCCATCAGCACGGGGCTCCAGATTCTTAATCATACCACACAGATCTTCAGTTCCATAATTAAGCCTCCTTTTTCGCTGCAACCTGAGCATTTAGAATTTTCATTGGAAGGTTCAGACCAATAGTCAAAACCAAGGCTCGAACTCATAGTGGTTTGTTCCGTTCCTTTCGGCTCAAGGCATCCGCCACCGTGTTCGCCTTTCCTATATGATAACGAATTTCACAGTCGTGGTCACTCAACAATTCTAACCATTTACGTTGTCTCATGTTCATTTCTTTCTGATCAAGAATATGTTGCAAGCTCTTATGATCAGTGAACATAATGCACTTCGTGCCGTACAAATAATGTCTCCATATTTTGAGAGGAAACACTATAGCTCCAAGTTCTAAGTCATGTGTAGTTTAATTCTTCTCTTGAATCATAAGTTGGTGTGATGCGTAGGCTATGACTTTCTCCATTTGCATTAAAACCGCGCCCAACCCTTTGCAAGAAGCATTACAGTAAACCACGAAGTTTTTACTACCTTTGGGTAAAGCCAAAATCAGTGCACTACATAATTTTTGCTTCAACAGCTAAAATGCAGCTTCTGCCTTTTCACTCCAATCAAACCTCAAGTTCTTCTGAGTCAACTTCATCATTGTTTTGGCAATTTTTGAGAAACCTTTGATAAATCATCGGTAATAGCCAGCAAGACCTAGAAATTGACAAATATTTATTGGAGTCTTGGGCAATGCCCAATCCTTGGTAAACTCAATCTTAGCTGGGTCCACGTGAATGCCTTAAGTATCAATCACGTGACCAAGAAATTATACCTTCGATAGCCAAAATTCACACTTTGAAAACTTGGCATATAATTCTTCCTTCTTAAGAACTCCAAAATTAACTAAAAGATGTTCTGCGTGCTCTTCCTCGCTCTTAGAGTAGATCAAGATGTTATCAATAAAAACAATCACGAACTTATCTAAGTAAGGTTTGCATACCCGATTCATCAGATCCATGAATACCGCTGGTGCGTTGGTCAGTCTAGACGGCATCACTTGAAACTCACAGTGATCGTAGCGTGTCCTAAACACTGTGTTTGGAATGTCTTCCTCCCGAACTCTGAGTTGGTGATAACCAGATCTCAGGTTGATCTTAGAGTAGATACTTAACCCTTGCAACTGATCAAACAAGTCGTCGATTCTCGGAAGTGGATATCGATTCTTCACAGTCAGCTTGTTTAGTTCACGGTAATCGATACACATCCAAAAAGATCCATCTTTCTTTTTGAAAAATAAGATCGGGGCTCCCCAGGGTGAGGAACTTGGTCTTATAAACCCCTTGTCAGAAATTTCTTGTAGTTGAGTGGACAGTTCTTGCAGTTTCGTCGGTGGTAATCTATACAGGGCGCGTGCCACGGGTGCAGCACCAGTGACCAAGTCGATTTGGAATTCGTCTTGTCGCATAGGCGGTAGTCCAAGAAAGTCTTCTAGAAAGACCTCCAAAAATTCCCATACGATAGGTACGTCCTCAAGTCGCTTATCCTCCGACTTGTCTTCGGTTTCATTCTTTGTAATTTGTTCCAAAGAAATTAGGTAACCTCTTTTGATATACTTCTAAGTCTTAGTGCATGATATAATGCTCAACTTTTACTTCTTTCCTTTTTCACTTCTATCACCTTGGACTATCAAAACTTAGTCTCCATAGGGAATCCGTACAATCTTTTCATCACACACGATCACCGCATGATGGTCCGCTAACCAATCCATGATGATGATGATGTCAAAACTACCAAGTTCTACTGGCATTAGGTTAATATTAAATGGGTGACCTAACAATCCTAACATACAGCCTCTAAGTACGGTATTAGTTTCAGAAATTCTCCCGTCTACTAATTCGACAGCATAGCTAACGTCTAAAGTATCGGGGATCATATCAAGTAAGGTACTAAAAGTAGTCGACACAAAACTTCGATCGGCACCCGAGTCAAATAATACAGAAGCATAATGGTTGTTGAGAAGAAACGTACCCGTAATGACGTTTGAGTTGGGGTTAGCTTCTCTTCCAACTAGTATATATGCTTTTCATCTTGCTTCACCAACACCATTCTTGTTTCCAATTTTGTTTCCACGGCTTTGATCTTTCAGCTTTGGGCAATCACTCCTGTAGTGTCCTTGTCTTCCACACTCGAAATAAGTTAAAACTCTCTAATTCACTACTTGACCACTCTGATTGGAAGTAGTGGAATTTGCCGCCTTACAGTCCCGGGTCAAATGCCCAACCTTTTTGCACTTCCCACATATCACAGTGCAATGCCCTTCATGATGAAATTTACACTTGTTGCAGAGAGGTAGCGGTCCATTATACACTCTTCTTTCATTGTTGCTAGCCATGTAGGCTCTTGCTACATTCTGACCTCCAACATTTTGTTTTTTGTTTGGTGGTTGCTGCCCATGGTTGTCCTTCTAGCTGTTATCGAACTTTCTTTTGTTCTCAGCATTTTTCATAGAATAACCTTTCAAATTTTAATCAATTAAGTTCTTAGCAATTCGAACAGCATCTTGCAGTCTTGTAGGTTCTGCAGCAATCACATTTCATTGGATATTATCTGGGAGACCTCCAATAAACTTCTCAACTCGATCCTCCTCTTCGGGAACCATCTTGGTGCATAACATAGTAAGCTCTTGAAATCTTTGAGTATAAGCAGCCAAATCATTGTTCTTTATAGTTAAATTCCACAGTTCAGATTCCATGTTTTGAATTTTAGTCCTTGGGAAGTACACTTCAGCCATTAGCTTCATGAGCTCTCTCCATGACATGGCAAATGCAGCATCAGCTCCAATAGTCCTCTTATGTGAGTTCCACTAAGTTAGTGCACTGTTTAACAGTATGCAAGTAGCATACTTGACTTGGTATTTCTCTAGACAATTGCTGATATGGAATACTGTTTCCATCTTCTCAAACCACCTTATCAACCCGACAACTCCTTTCGTTCCCTTGAAGTTGAGTGGTTGACACTTCATGAAGTCTTGGTATGTACACTCTCGAGTAACAGGCCTAGCGCCTCTATTATTCTCATTTGGAATTCCATTTTCACCATTTCCATTTCCACCATTTCCATCTTCACCATTTCCATTATCGCCGTCGCTGTCGTTTTGGCTTTGACTTTCAGCCTCGAGAGCATTTGCAGTATGGGTTTCCTCATAAGCAGCCAACGATTCCTCCACTCGTCGGTTAACGAGTTTTTCGATTACCTCCGGGGTCATACCAGAACGAGTTATAGTCATGTTCTACAGCACAAGACATAGCACACGGTGAGATTCGATACGAGATATAGCCACTATAAATGGCAAATAAGGTTTATATAGGAAAATACAATAGAACATGTTTTGCCAGAACAAGTAAATAACAATAAAGATAAATACGCGAGAGAATCAAAACAAGATTTTCATATCATATATAAAAGCATTAGTCGGCTACATTCAACCCATAATTGGGAACTTGATTTACGCTTAAACTACTACTAACAACTGGTTCTACTATTAGCCTAAAGTCCATACACAACATCATGGACGAAAACCTAAATGTCTTGCAGCGAATGTCTCCAATCTCCTAAATCGCATCCTGTCATAGTAGCCGAACCTACAGATCTGCCTAAGCTCACTCTCCATAAATCTCACGCGTCACCTAAACCTATCGGCTCTCGCTCTCTCCATCATCATAGTGCCTTGAAGTCTCGCATTGCTCTTCTCCAAGGACGCAACCTGATCAAGTAAGCTAGCTCTCTCTCCACCAACAATTAGACTCCTCGCCTCCAACTCTCTCTGTCCCGTATCAATGTCCTCTATCCTCTGAAGAGGTATCTCCATAGCATGCTCATAAATATCCTGCAAACCCTCCCTAACCTTCTCTAAATGCTCTACAGCGTTGGGCATAAGTATGCCATCAGGGATATCAATCCTGGAAACCACATCCACTCTAACCTCCATAGTACCACTATCACTGGACTCGACCTCGTCCTCTACCTCGTCCCCTACATCAACCCCAACATCGACCTCCATATCAATACCTGCATCAACCCTAGTCATAACACCCCTATCTACTGCAACCTCAACATCTGTAGCATCAGCCTCAATGTCCTCTAACACATCCGTATCAATGTCCTCCTCAACACTATCCTCTAGTGTAATAGAATCCCTAAACCTCTTATGAGGTGGGAGGCGATTAGCACGAGAAGGAACTAAAGCTCTAGTAGCATGGATAGATGAAGTCACGGTAGCAGCAGGAGACCTACATCTCTTGCGAGATAGTCCAGCAGATGACTCGAAAGAAGAATCCCCAGCTGATGACTCGGATGTCGTCGGTGTATACATGGTAGATAATGGGGCAGACCTCTAACGGAGATAGGACTCGCTACACCGTGGAGTCCTAGAAAGTGGTAGATAAACAAATCTCGATGGTGTAGATGAATCAGCAATGGTGGTGTCTGGTAATGTATGTCTGGACAAAGAAAGACCCAAAATAGAATGCCTAGATGATGAATGTTCTGAAGATGAATGACCCGATGATGATCCGAAAGTAAAACGATGCTAAAATTCAAAATTCATAGGTTTGAATTTAGTAATAAAAGTGGACCACAAGTTCACAATACGTACGTGACAGTTATAACAGATACAACTTCACATAAAAAGTATTTACAACATTCGTGCTCACTCCACCGGTCCTCCGGTTAAGAAATTAACAGTTTGTGATAGTTTGGCCGTTAGTGGTCTATTCGCAACTGAACATGCAATCATGAAAAGACAACATAAAGTAACTGTGTCCAAAGTTTAAAAACAAGCAATGTTTCTCACCCCAAAGTAGTAAAGTAAAGATAGTAAAACGTGGAACTCACCTTTAGCAAATGCTGAGATAAATATAAATGAAGAGATATAATGCCAAAAGGTCCTACTTGAGACCTAAATCAATGACGCGTCTTAGAAAGACGGAAAGTATACGAAACTTGAACGAATCGTTTATGAGAGAAAAAGTCATCCATGAGTGTTTGTGATTTGACTTAGTTAACAAAACGCGACTAAACAAAATTGTAGAGTTTTTCGTTAAGTTTCGGCGTTTAACCAAAAATTACCATTTTTAGTAAGTTTTTATTTTAGGAAAGTTTTTTGTTTCGGGACGTTAATACCGTCCCATATATTTGCTAAATCCATATTTCTATAAACGTTCTAGGGAAACCTAAACATTCATCCTTCATATCTACCTCGCTAATATTTACCAAACTTACTATTTTTAGTAACCTTAACGCTTTTCCTAAAATATGTTAACGACATTTTTAATGACACTAATCAATATATATGTGAAAACGTCCGAAAACTCATTTTACTATTCACATCAACACCTATGTAATTTATTTTGCCAAAAAATGTTTCAAGTTTCATTTGGCTATAACTTGGCCGTTTTAAGTCCGATTTTAGTGTACAATACATGAAAATCTATCTACTCGAAACGAGCTCTCCAAAAACTACTTTTACGCCTAATGAAAACATTCCTAAGTCGACCAAAACCTCAAAACAATTTTGGATCAGCAACTATGTATTTAACAAACGCTTTTAAAAATCACACCAAACTTCACAATAGTGCATAATCTAGCCTAAACTCCATTCATAACTAATCCACAACCAAACCACACCTAAAGCTAACCTAATCCCTTTATTTCTATTGTTGCAACTCACTTTTCAACTCGCCTTACCAAAACTATAAGGTCATAAACATGTTACTTCCATTTTTATAAAAGATGACAAGATATTATTTCATTTCTTTTAGAAAAATTTACACAAACACCATAGGAATCATAGATCTATTCAAGAACATAAACATATGTTGTTTGAAAGTAGATATGAAAGTATGAGTTTCAAGATAAGCTTACAAAAGTAAAGAACAAGCTTAAGAAATATGATAGATGATGATGAAAGACTTGGATTTTGAAAAACCCCAAATAATAATCAAACCCTAATTTGTAGATCTAGAAGTAAACCCTTGAAATAACCTTGAGATCAAATGAAAATCTTCTTGGAATAACCTTGGATCTTGATAAAATGAAGTTTAGGATGTGTGAATCTTGGTAGAAATCAAAAGTATGGATTGTGTGTGTGTTTGTGTGTGTATCGTGGGCTAGGAGGAGACAAGAGAGAAAAGAAATTTTTGTTGAGCTTATGTGTGTGAATGAAATTACCTAGAATGAGTTAAGGATGTTTATATAGTGCCAAAAATACTTAGGGTTTAGACAAAGAGTGAACCATAGCTTGGTGGGTGACTAACAAAAAAATGAAAACCATGAACCCATGGTCTATGTGGTTCGGCCGAAACTACGGACAAAATGGAGGGGACCAAAACCATTTTCTTTAGCTCCAAGTTTAATTCATATTCATTAGTGGTCGAATGGTCCAAGCTTGCATGTGATATATAAGGAAGTTTGCTTGTAGTGAAGTTTAAAACAAACATGTCACTTTCTCTTCTTATGCATGCATGTGTTGTTGTTTTTCAAAAGATGCTCTTGTATTTATTTAGGACTTATGGTTGTTTTGTTTGGGACCTAGGCGTCTGAAATTCATAGGAGGGGGGGTATGAACAGAATTTTTGACTTTTGAACATGAGATGTATCATAACTAAAGTTTACACGAAAAGATTTTAGGTTTTTAGGGTTTCGTTTGATCAAAAACGCAAAAAACACAAATTAAACGCTAACACGTAAAAATAAGTATCAAAAGTGATCGTAACCTACGAAACACCTAGATAAGATAAAATAATGCATATAATATCTAGACTAGTCAAAATCCAAAGTCGAAACGCGTCCGATGACGTTTTTTAGATTTGCGCAGGTTAACTTCCCGGTAAATCGCCAGATTCAAATGTAACGTATAAAAGTCAAGAATAATGACCAGAAAAGTTTAAAATGTTGACTTGAAATTTATGGGGTGTGACATCCTTCCACCGTTAACAAAGCTTTGTCCTCAAAGCTTAAGACGTAACTTTAGACGCAGGTGCAGGGTCAGCAAAAAGATGATGATACTTTTTCTTCATTTGGTCCTCACGTTCCCAAGTAAACTCAGGACCTCATCTCGAATTCCAACGGACCTTCATAATTAGAATACGGCTTTGCTTCAGCCGTTTAACTTCTTGATCCATAATTTCAATCGGTTCTTTAATGAAATTAAGCTTGTCCTGAAATTTACGGGGTGTGACATTTTATCTAATTAAACTAATAATAATAAAATAAATCTAAACTACTTTGGTGATAACTATATAATAAACGAACATATTTACTTAATCATGCATTACTCCTCAGATTGCTTCTCCTAACCCTGTTGCTTTGTCACACTTGTGAGGATATGTGTAAGTATTTCCTAAGTCATGAACGAATTACATGAACCCGTCGTCTACGTAATATTCCGTTAAGGCAACACACAAGTAAGATAGTATGAAGACTATTACAAGGCCCCTAAGAGTATATTAAATGCATTTGAAATATCTTAAGAGGGATCAACCATATCAGGGGTAAGGTAGTATGAAGACTGTTACCGGATGTATCCTTTCTATACACTCGCGTTTCCCTAGACATCTATGCCAAATTAATATCTTATGGCTAGTTTTCTAAAGCCTAATGCGCATATCAATCACAAGAAGCAACATTAAAAGGATCTACAATCTAAGTTTTATGCATTCATAAGTAAATACTAATGGATCTAGCCTAGCATGTTATAACAAGGTAAAGAACACAAATCAATAAAACAATACATAGACATATTTAAGGATTAAAGGGATAAATGAACTTCATTTGATTAAAACATGGATTAAAGTCTGTTAAAATAGGGGTTTAAGGCCCTAAAGACGGCCTAAAAAGTTGTCAAACTCGAATATAAAAGTTAGGGTTCCTCTCCCAAAAGTTACATACTAAAACCCTAAAATCGGTTTTGTAAATATAGGAAAAGCAGCGCAACGGCGTCGTGTTGAAGCCCTGACACCGTCGCCAAGTCAAAGATTCTAGGTCCACTTTAAGTCAGCTACGTCCTGACGCCGTTTCCAAATCTATTACGCCGTTACTTTGAAAATCCTGACGCCATCGCTTGAAGTCTACGACGCCGTCTCCAAACTCTGTTTGCACAATTCTTAAAGATAAATGGTGTAGAGTTGTAGTCTTGTATGTTTCTTCTCCAAATGAGCCCAAGTCACATGTATTTCCTCCAAATCCCATCCAAGTGCTAAAAACATGAAAACAAACTAGTAAGCACATAATCTGGGCATATTTGCATGATTAAGGGGGTTAAATGACCCCGAAAAAGTATATAAAATAACACCTCATCATACTCCAACTTTGAAACTCTTATTATCCAATTTGAACTTATAAGATAAAGAATCTTTTATCTTTGTGATTGTAAACCAGAACTTATGCATATAGATCTCAGGGACATCAACTGTGACTAAGAAGGCTTTGTAGCAGGCAGTGAGTTTCAGAGTGTAAAATTTCTCAATTTCAGGTCATTTTACGACTCCTATTATTCGTCACTATTTATTTTAGTCCGATACGTGTTTACTTTTAATTTAACTTCTAAACTAAATCACGTAGACTAGAAATAATCATTTAACGTAGACGGTCACCAAATAAATTAAAGTTTACGTCAAACAAGTGTCATATAATTATTAAGAAGATAATTATTAACTTTGCGTACTTTATTTTTATTGGTCACGGAAAAGGCTTACGTTTCGCAATAAAATACATTTAGACACACCTCAGAAATACCTAGACTTACCTAGACTCAAACCGACACCCACTTTTAAACCTTAAACACAAAATTTATTCAAATCTTGTGTTATTAATCCATTTGGCCGAATATAGGTAACATAAACCAAGTAGCAAATCTTTGTTTTATTCTCCAAAGTACATGTACAATCCTAGGTAATTAAGGAAGGTACTAGTTGTCCCAAATTAGCCAAATTAATCCCTCTCTTTGCTCTCTTTGATGCCACGGATAGAAACAAGAATCCACACAAAAAAAAATTCCTAGAAAATCTCCTAATGATCCCTAAGTACTTGTACAACCTAAACTTAATCAAAACTTGTACTTAATGTCCCTAGTCAAGCTTATTGCACAATGGATAAAAACCTTTTTTGTTCTCTTTCTCTTGGATACCCACGGCTACACAAACAACATACATGCATCATAAGATTTTCCATAATCTTGGTAAATCTTGTACCAAAATCTTGTAATTAAGACATGTACTTAGTATTATTAACAAAACCAGGTGTGATTAACTAGAAACCACAAAACCACCAAGACTAGGGCACGGTTTGGTTGTTTGAGGGTCTAGGAGATGTAACTAGATATCTTGCCTATAAATACTCACTCACATTTACCATTTAGCACTCTTACAACTCACACATACACTAAACACTCTCTCTAATCCAAACCATCTTTGTCTCTTCCCTTGTTCGGGTCATAAGGTGCAAACAAACAACATCATAACTCATTTGAACCTACAAACAACACTAAGGTTTCTATACAAGTGCATAAAGAGGTACACGAGCCAAGGGTTGGCATACATTAGGTTATTTCAATCGTGTATACGTTGGGTTAGCACTCTAGGCGTCCAAACTCCTCAACCAAGTCGCTAGGACCCTTTGTAAGTCATGTACTAAACTTATGCGTACTTGTATTGTGCATTCTTTCTTTATTTACTAGTCTTCGATCATGTTAGTTGGTAACTAACAAGTAACGTGACCATATATGTGCAAAATGCATCCATACATGGCTCACGCACTTAAACATGCTCGTATGATACTTGTGTGGTGCAAAGACGCGATAAAAATGTACAAAATGATCAAATATGGACTAGACATTTTCGTTTAACCGCGGGTAAGGAAAACAAGGTGGATACAAAACCCTTATACTTGAAATACATAAAAACCACATGTAAACTTCTTAAGTAAACTTGACGAATAGGCTTGGGAAGGCGTATACGAACTCATTACACGTATACATGTGGCGAACTCAACGCATATATAGGTTACATGAACTTGTTTTGGTGCTAGTAATCTTAATAAGCCATTTATACCACAAATAAGCTTAATGGGCCACTAATGGACCTTGTTGGACCTAACAGTCCACTAACGGACGCTAATGGGCCCAACAGTCCATTGGTTGAGGCCCATAGCTTATAAATTAGCTCACTTGAGCTTATCGAGAGATTATAAAATTCTTAAATCTCTTAGGAATAAATGATATGCATGAAAGAAACCTCTAGTGGGCCTATTGGGCCTAATAGCCCTCGTACAAAACCAAACAGGCCCAATAAGCTAACCTGGTGGGCCCACAACTTATTAATAAGTCCCCTTGAGCTTATTTAGGGACCTAATATGCTTATTGAACTATTATAGATTCTCATGTACTCTAAAAACACAAATAGACCCTTAATGGGCTTGGTAGCCCATTACCGTGATCCATGAAGCCCATAAGCCTCAAATAAGCTTAGGCAGCTTATTTGTGAACTTAAACAGTTTACTAAGCTTATAATAACCTTAGAAACA
>BQNB010194913.1:0-11411 GCA_026074375.1 Tanacetum coccineum
GACGTTCTCACAAGAACTGCAAGACGAAACGTAAGTGACGACTAGAGTAGGAAAAAGAGCGAGATAAACATATATATGTAAACCAAATAATTGATAAATAATAGTTATATTTTAAAAACATAAATTGTCCTAACCCTGCGACCATGTGATTATAAGTTATAATACAAAATTTTATCAAATTAGGTATAAATACATATCTGAGCGTAATTGTATACCATCCCTAGAGCCAACGGTTTAATCAACACTTTGAAAACATAAAACGTTAACTCATAAACGACCATGCCTTCTGACCATTTGCATAAGTTACTTCGTACATTAAATTTTAGAATGTAAACTCAGAAACTGTTATAATTACTTAGGTGTTTGATTGAGTCGCTATTTGACGTGCCTTAATCCACTCTCAATATCCATCGATTAACCGACAAGGTGAGTTTCATAGCCCCTACTTTACTGTTTTAAATCATCTTTTGGGGTGAGAACATTGCTTAATTTTTAACAGTTGAACACAAGTACATTTACTGATTTACTATTTGGGTCTAAGTCACTATTCAACCCAACTTGCTATATTGCCCAATTTATCATGAGCTGTCAATTTCTTGACCGGATGACCGGTTGAGGGAGCGCGAATGTTATGGATAGATCTATCGGGATTGACAATCCCTGTTTGTCTTGGACTGACATTAGTCAAGCAAACACAGTTTCATTTGAGTCATATACGGATGTTGCGGGTTGAACATCTGCACGGGCTTACCTATGATGATATATGTTAACGCTTCAGTGTCATGAGCTTAGACAATAGTAAATACTTTTCATTGTGATATATGGGATTGCTATATTTCATGCCATGGCTATAAATCTTGTGGTTCATCATTATTATCAAACAACGAAACCTATGAACTCACCAACTTTATGTTGACACTTTAGCAATGTTTTTCTCAGGTGTTCTATATTACGGAATATATGGAGTCTGCATTGGTATATTGGCATGTAGAGGTCTATCTCTCGTATCAAGTCCTCTTCACGCCATGAAGTCACAATCCCAAATCCAGTCTTCCGCTGTAGTGAATTTGGGGGTGTGACACTTAAGAAGATGAATCCTAAAACACGTGACAGGTTAAACAAGATACCACCAAAACATTAGGCAAAATCTCATTTTCCAGGTAAGACCTAAGTTTAGGGACGAACGGTGTAATTTACCCTACCTTCTAATGACAAGTTATTATTTTAATGAAAAATATATAATAGATAGACATGTATAGTATTTAATAGTTTCATATTTATGACTTTTAGCCCTATCAAATTATTGCTCAACAACATATGTGAGGTATTTAATGGTAAAATAGTTGGAGGTAGGGACGAGCAGGTGATTACACTTTTAGAGTATCAAGGGTTTTCCTTCCGCTTTGTTTGAAGAGTTTCGTATCAGTTTGAGCGTTCAGTGTCCTTCCGCTCAAACTGCGGGAGAGTGTTAGTCGACATATTTTATATATTAGGCTCAAGGTCGTTTCTAGAATATTCATTGTACTTTATATCATGTACCGAACTCATTATCATAATACTATTAACTCTAAGAGCAAGGGATGTGGTGAGCAAGAGGCTCGCCGAATCCGATGTGGCAAGCCACTCGGCGCCGCAGAGTGCTCGCCACCACACCGACCTAGCTCGCCGAGTCTTCGCCGAACAATACTCGCCGGCTACACAACGAAGTAAAAGACAAAAAAGAAAAGATTCATTTATTTTTTTTGATTTTTGAATTGTGTTTTAGTGTGAGTTTTGTGTTTGAATGTGTGTTTTTGAGTGAAGAAGACGAAGCCTCTTTAGTGTGTTTTATTGAGTGTATACTTGCTTGCTTTCCTTTATAAAGTCATAAGTCATCAGCAAAAATAAAATTCTAGTAGAATAAAGGGCACGTAGCCTTTTTAGAAAATAAATTTTGTATTTTTTTATATAATTTGTGTAAATACTGTCTGATTTTGCTAATATAATTTGTACCTTTTGTTTGGAAAAATGAAAAAAAATCAAAATTATGGGTTGGTAAGGCCCAAATGACTTAAGTTGTGGTGTATTTTGAGATGTGTTGAAATAATGTGACATCAGTAAGGCCCAAATAGCATGACTTTAGTTGCTCACAACACCCCCTTGCTCTAACATATAGTTGTGAGCAATATACTTGCAACAATAAGTGATTTCATTTTAGGATGCGTTTGGTTGAGTTATATGAGAATAGAAATATTGGAGTCAAAGTGATACATAATGTTTGTTATGAGATAATTATTGTATTAAACACATAACGCCTATCAAATGTGATAGGAGGGCACATGGGTCTCTATAAATCTATCATTGATCATTCACATCCACAAGTTTCTCTAATTTAAACCATTTGTGCTGAGAGATCTTCCAAAACTTTTCTGTCATTGGGTCGGTTTACTATATAAAGATTTCCTTAAAAGCTCATCTGCCATCATTGAATATCAATCTACTTACAGCTTGTTTACACACATCAAATTCATAAGTGCTCTTGTCATGTGGATAATCATTCTCACCAACATGAAATATCATGTCATCTCTTTGTAGACACACATGATGGGAAAAAAAATATCGAATTTATCATCTAACCTTCTGCCATATCAAAGGATCATGCATATACCTTTGAAGCTTCCATAGAGTATCATCATCATCTGGTTCAAACAACCTCTTCAACTCTACCCAAAGTTTTTTTTCTTTATCTTCAATAGGAATTTCTGTGAGTTTGGATCTTCATGAACTAGCCCTCCATAGTTTGTCTAGAATCCATCCCTGTCAAAATTCTTTAGCATATCTTCAAAGATCTGATATACCTCTATGTAATTACCTACTCTGATGATCTTCTAATACTTTCTTGAGTCTTCAGTGTAAACTTCCCAGTCAATGATTAGGTATTTGGTTTGTAGGGCTTCAACATTCATCCCTTCTTCTGGAACTATGATCATTAGCTGTTGTAGTTGTTCATTTAAAATAGTTCATCTTTGATTCTTCACCCGCCGCTTTTCTGAGCCATCTCCTATCTTTTGTCTCTTTGAAACTTTCTTTGATTAAGTCTTGTTCAACATCTACTATAGCTTCACTACAACTTTAGGACTGAATTCAGCACATCTCTATTAAGAGTAAAAGCATTTACCCTCTCTTCATGTTGTCTCAAATAACTCTTAGGACTTCATCAAAGGAAAGTTTCTTCAATTGTTGTAGAGTGTATGACTTCCCATATTCTTGAAATAATTACACATGTAAGTCCTTTGTTGAGCTTGAGTCATGGGCTTGTTCCTTCTTTGTTCAGCTCTTTGTTGGGTAAATTTTCTCTTTCTTTCATTTATAAGCTCTACAAGTAATCTTGCCTTGTCAGCTTCAGAGTATCTTTCTCTTTCTTGTGCTTGTAACCTGTGTGCTAACTCTTCATCAGCTTTAATTTGAGCTTGTATGTTATCCCATTCTTCAGCATTGAAAGTGCTAGCTTCTTCATGAACTCTGGCTATCCTTTTGCCTTTTACCTTTCATCAAGTTTGTTTCTTGCAATTCACATAGGCTTCTTCCAACCCAATTTCTTTCATTCTCCAGTTGTAACTTTTCTTTCTTCTAAACAGGTTCAACCTTCTTATCATAATAGCTTTGCCTTTATCTTTTTCTTTTTGAGTTTGCACTTCTTTTTCTGATTATACACTAAACTCTTCAGCAAAGTTTTTAAACTTCAGGTCCTGGCAGTACTAACTTCTGCACCAGCAGTACTAACTGGTACATTAGCAGTACTAATATCGGGCTCAGCAGTATAATCTTCTTCAGGACCAATAAACTTAAATCAGATCCTCAAAATCATGCTCCATAACGCCACCCCTAAGTCTGTGTACTCCCTCTGTACTAAGAGTAATTCCCATATCTTCATCAATCTAGCAATCTTCCTCCCCTGTTTGAAGGATCCTCCAATCATGTTCATCTTCTGAACAACAAGTCTGACCCTCTTCTAGCTTGCTTGTCTTAACATTTGTGTCTCCAACTCTACACTTTCAGATGAGCTTAGTGTAAGCAACACCATATTCATTTGGTCGCTTTAAGTCGGATTCCAAGTCTCTACTTTCTTGGATAATGTGGTACAAAGAACCGTCAATTCATTAAGTGTCATACTACCCTCATCACTTCTAAGTGAGTAAACTCTTAGGAGAGGTGAATCATATGGCATGGTAGCAACTTCTTCAGCAACATGGGTTATTTGCATTGAGGGTGGTGAAGTTGGTGTTGTGAGGTGGAAGGAGCACTGATGGTGTAGTGATGATGGGACTCAACTAGGATGCTGAACCTTTCACCCTGTAAAATCGACCCAAACAGCTTTTTTGCAACAACGAGTGGTCACCCATTATATCTCTGGGGGCAGCTCTTTTCATATTGCTAAAATATTTTGTGTAAGGGAGGAAGCAATATAAAGTCTTTTTTTTTGAGTAGAATCAAGCCTGTGCTTGTTCAAAAAGATTCTGTATAAATCTTGGATACATAAATTTTTGTCTTACTATCCAAGTTTTTCACCATGGCATCAAAAATCAATTTGAAAAAATTAAAGGTTTTGTTTGTGGCCAAGCAAATGATAGCAGTTGGTATATTGCTACTAAATTGTTCCTAAGCAGTTTTCTTAGAACTTAAGCAGTGAAGGATGGTATGAATCAAAAATTTCCACTAAGGGGAAAAGTGTCCCTTTTGAAAAGTTAAGTTATTAGAATTGGACACATACCCCATTAGAGCAAGTTGCTCAAAAATTTCTGAAGTAGGCAAAATACTAATACCATCAGAATCTTCTAACTTGAGATGTCTTCTAATAGATGCCCAGAAACAACCTTGACTTTCCCATCTATTGTAGCAGTGATGTCCCCACAATGTCTCCATTATCAAGTGTGCTTGCAAAAGCAGTTTGCCAAAACTATTCTATGAGAGAGACATAGATAGTTGGACTTTCAGTGAGGGCATACCTAATGTGACTTGTAGTGAAAAAATCAATTATCTGATGAAATCCTTCACTTCCTTCTGACTTCTGTAAGTAGGCAACCATGTTGTACTTGTCGCAAAAATCTACATTTGCTATTTGATGGAGAGAAGTTAGATTAGGGTTATGGGATATGTTTGTATATGAGAGTATGTGAGCTTGGCAAAGTTAATTAAGATTATACAGAGACCACTTAGGGTTTTGATTTGACCAACTAAATGAAATTTGTTCTTATCTTGAATAAAGCTTATGATTTTATTGAAAGATCATGAATTCTCCAAATTAGTCAAACCAATAGACGAAGTTGTTGGCGGAAATTTCGCAACGGCTATATTTAATTAAGGAAATTCAATATGCCGTCAAACAGTACTAAGCGTCACTACGACCACCAGTAATAATTTAGCCTAACGGTACTAACTTTAAGTCCAACCGTATTAACTTTACCCAGCAGTATTAAGATATTCTTGGCAGTACTAACTTAATACTGGCAGTGTTAAGTTTATGCCTAGCAGTATCAACTCCAATTCTGTTCCAACAAGCATTGCCATCATAAATTTAGATTCTCACAATCTCTCTTTTTGTTTTCCAGGTCACTAAATCTCTCATTTCTTTTTTCTCACCATTTCACTCTTCTGTTTTATCACATAACTCTCTTCTGTTTTTCAACTCATCTATATCTCTCTTTCTTTTCTCACCAATTCAAACGTTTTGTATAAATGTTCTATCAATTCCATTAGTTTTCATGATGTACTCCCCACTTCTAGTATAGTTTTTAACTCTTGAGAGTAGGTGGATTCATTAGACGTTAATGCAGGCCTTAACCTAATTTAAGTTCTGTACCCCTCAAATGGTATCTTGGCACTAGGAACCACTACCTGATCAGATCCCTAAGTAAGAGATTCAAATAAGTGTTGTCATGGATTTGGGTCCTATTAATGTTACCACTGTCCTGCTCAGCTTCTAGCTAGAACAGGTAGTTGGCAAAGCCCTTCCATTCTGTCTTCCACTCTTATAGAATAGTCTTTCATCTGCAACAAGGAGAATAGCTCTACTAGACTGAGATATCTCAGGTTCCTTTTGATTTCCTAGTTTTTTAAGTCTTTGAAGTTGATATGAATATAAAACATGATTGGTTTCTTCTTAGAGAGTTTAACCAGATGTAAAGTGTGTTGGGGGACAGTGGGTTGTCCTGACCCTACATTCCACTTCTGCATAGAAGAATGAATGATTTACATTTCCTTTCAATCCATCTTAATTAACCTCCCTCAAACAATGCTTTTAGAGATAAGTAATCCAATGCTAAAGCAATCAGAAAGGTAAACCTGCTAACAACAAGCCTTCGTGAGAAGATCTAGCAACATTTGTGGTTTGTGTGAAACTGATCACTTGAACCAACTCTTCTCCATAAGTATCTCTAATAGAAAATGATGCCTTTTTTCAATGTGACTTTGTTTGTATAATGAAATACTGGATTCTTCACAATTCAAATTGTGCTATCATAATCAATGTTGAATCTGTGGTGTTCATGAAGTTGAACCCATAATCAGCATTTGATTTGTGGATCCTAACACTCTGCCCACACATTAGCAGTAGCAACATTACTCGCTTCAGATCTAAATTGTGGCAACTATAGTCCCTGCTGTCTTACATTGCCATAAAAATCAACTTTCTGCCAAAATTTGACAACCATCCAGTTATGGATTTCCTGGTCAAGGCTACTCCCCAGTATAATCCACTGATCAGAGAAATGCTTCCCAAGTCCAAATGGTGAATCCCTAGGATACCAAAGGCCCAATTTAGGCTGTCCTTTTAAGTATCTAAAGATCCTCTTCACTGCAAGAAGGTGTGAAGTCTTTGGTGTAACTTGGAACCTTGCACAAGCACAAACAGCAAACATTATGTCAGGCCTAGAAGCTGTTTAATTACATCCATGAACAAGCATTGATCTATATAAGTGAACATCCACATCCTCAGCTTCTTCATCCTTGTTTAATGCCTTGTTAGTCTCTATTGGAGTGCTTGCTGCCTTTATAGTGGTAAAATCAAACTTCTTTAATATATCAGCCACATACTTGTCTTGGCTAATGAAGATTCCATCCTCCTCTATTGTACATCAATTCCTAAGAAGAATTGAGCTCCCCCATAGACCATCTGAATCTCCTATCATCATCGCTCAATTTAAACCATAAAGACTTCTTTGTAGAAACCCAAAATGATATCATTAACATACACCATGTACTAACAGGATATTCACCTATGTCCTTCTTGATGAACAAGAGGTTTTATCTATAGTGCCTATCTTTATCCATTTTTCTAAACGTAGTAGAACAAGGTCTCATACCAAGGGCTTTAGGAGCTTGATGCAGACACTAATAAAAGCATTTTCTATCCTTATAAACCTTATCTGGAAGGAACTGTGGACCTTCAAACAGTAGGGTATTTGCAAACATACACCAACCTCTACAATAATACCATATAAAAAGGCACTCTTCACATCCATCTGGTACCACAAAAAAGTCCCATAAAGATGCATAGGCAAAACAATAACCTATTGCATTTCAATCTTAAGCAACAGATGCGAAAAACCTCATCATAATCAAGTCCTAATCTTCTTAGGGTATAACCTTGTGCACTAGTCTTATAGCTGTTGTTTCTAACTAACAATTCCTCTCTCATCTTCTAGTTTCAATACACACACTTATTCCATAGCCCTCGTTGCCTTTTGAATGATCCCACCCAGAGTCCAAACCTTTTGAAATCTAAACTGTAGTAACTCATCTTGCATTGCCTGTATCCAGCTTGGATCTGTCAAAGCTTGTGTCACCTTCTTGTGTTCTATTTGTGAGAGAAAATAGGCAAATAAGCAGTTTTGATAATTCATGTAGTTGGTTCTCCTCTGCTTTTTGATGTGACTGGCCATAGCATATTCTTGAGCTGACTTGGTCATTCTCCTAGTTTGGGGTACTGAAAGTGGGTCCCCTATAATTTTCTCTTTAGGATGATCCTTATGAATCCTGGTTGTGGGAATAGGACTGACATTCATGGTTGTTTCCAAGTTGTTGAGGTCAGCCTCTGCACCCACATCTTCATCATCATATACACCACTAAAGATACCAGTATTTAGAAGATCAGTAGTATCCTCTAAATCAGGCATAAGAGGATCAGTTGGAAAATCAATAACAAAACTTTGCCCAGCAGCACTAACACATGGAGTAACAGTAGAAACTCTGTTAGTGCTGTTAGCATAAGCTTTCTTCTATTGAACAAGTAATTTATCCAATTCAGCTCTCAAATCCTGCACATTCTGGTCACCATCTTTATTTGAAGCTCCTCCTTCCTTCTCTTGATTATTTCTTTCACTCTCATTTGTTGGTTCTTCAATAGTATTTTTACCAGTATCATTAGCAACTGCATCCTTTGAGCTCTTTGGATTATCAGGAAAGAATGGTAGAAGAATATATTGTTGAGTAGATACTGCATCAACATTATCTTTGATACCTGCATTCCTATTAGTCTAATTCACTGCAGTAACTGGCTCATAATTCATAGAGTTTGTTAGTAAATCAATATAAAAGAGATAATCTGGTCTACTCCCTGTAACATTGGGTTTGTTTTCAAGAAAGGTTATGTGCAGGTTCTCCTCTACTTTCCTAGTTCTAGTGTTAAATACCCTAAAAGCCTTGCTATTTATAGAGTATCCAACCACGAACCCCTCATCAGCCTTCCTATCAAATTTTCCTAGGGGATCTAAGGTATTAAGAATGGTCACAAGACACCCAAAAGGTCTCATAAAGCTTATACTAGGTGGTCTACCATGTAATAGTTTATAAGATGTCTTATTGTAAGGCTTGGTCACTAAAACCCTATTCTGAACATAGCAAGCAGTATTAACTGCTTCAACCCAAAATATAGTAGGTAAGAGTGAATCTGCTAGCATAGTCCTAGCTGCGTTTATTAGTGTCCTATTCTTTCTTTCAGCAACTCCATTTTGTTGTGGAGTTCTAGAAACACTAAATTCCTTCTTAATCCCTTTCATCCCACAAAACTGATTCATGTCATTATTTTTAAACTCAGTTTCATTGTTACATCTGATGATTTTAACCTTATGATTTATTTAGTTTTCAATGCCAGTTATAAAAATTTTAAGGATCCCACTAGTCTTATCCTTAGTGGCCACAAAGAAAACCCAACTAAACCTACTAAAGTCATCAGTAATAACAAGGCAATATGTCTTGTGATTGATACTCCTTACAAATGTTGGCCTAAATAAGTCCATATGCAACATTTGTAAGGGTTGGCTGATAGAGCTCACAAGCTTGGTCTTACAAGAGGCTTTGTGTTGCTTTCTCTTCTGACAAGCAACACAAGTATGGTCATTTTCAAAAAGCTTTGAAGGCAAACCTCTTACAAGGTTTCCCTTCACAAGTTTGCTCATAGTTTTAAAGTTTATATGACCAAGCCTCATATGCCATAAATTAGACTCATCTATTGTAGCCATTGCAAATAAACATGTCAAACCTCCTTTAGGAACAACATTCTTTAGATCAAAACTGTACATGTTGTTCTGTCTGGGAACTTTAAGCAAGACTTAACTTTCATCAAGTAGCTTAAAGTCAGGAGATAGAACAAGACATTCAGTCTCAGTGAAAAGAACACTATTTTTCTTATCACACATTTGTGAGACAGAGAAAATGTTAAACTTAAGGTCCTTTACAAAGTATACATCTTCAAAGTCTAATTTCCCAGTCCTAATTTTACCTTTTCTAGTAATTTTACCTTCTTTAGGACTTCCTCCAAATGCAACAAATCCACCATCAATCTCTTGATAATCTGTAATAAAGGACTTGTTTCCAGTTATATGCCTAGAGCATCCACTGTCAAAAATCCCTTGATCCAGTAAAGTATATTGTGGATTACCCTGTACTCAAAATAAGAGAATTAGTTTCTCTTGGGGACCCAAGCCATTACTGACTTGAGTATGCCTTGTAGATCAACATAGTCAAATCTTTTATGCATGTATGATCTACTGTCTTTAGAGATATGATCAATAACATTTCCTGTTGGTCTCCAAATCCAGCATGCTGAGGACTTAACAGCATTTTCCCCATTTCCCTCAGCAGCACTAACTACTGCTTTTGGCCCAGCAGTAGTTACATTACTAACCTTAGCAGTATTAATTTTTTTTCTATCCACGTATACCCAATTGTTTCCCCCAAGTCTCAACTATCCCATAAACCAACCCTACAAGTGTAAAATCCTGGTCAACTTCATATAAAAATAAGGAAACCCCTCCCAAACATAGTGCCCTGTGATACAGTGCAATCCCCTCCTACCTCTTGAAAGTCCTTGTTCTCTGCCAACGCAACCCTAAATGAAAAATATTTTTGTATTTTATATGTTTTTTATAAAAGAAAATATTCACAGATTCAAACACAAAATGTCAAACGTAACAAAAATCGGTATCACAGCCTCCCCGGCAACGGCGCCAAAAATTGAGTCTTGTATTTATAGTGTCTGAAATACGCCAGAATACGTCGTATGGGGATAAGTAGATACAGTGTATAGGGGTTAATTTCCTTGGAGTCCGCGATAAGATCAAATCAATTAAGATAATTACCATCAATCATATTAAATGCGTATCTTTGACTGATGAATAGCTGTGCATAGGGCGTATTAGTTGTAGTGGATACGCCGGATCGGGAATTGATCATTACGCGTTTCTTGTGCTGAGCTGGCGTTGATACGCCGTATCTTCATTGCTGGATACGACATATAGGTGCAGAAAATAGTATTCTTCAAATGTCTTCGTTTAAGCTCTAGAATTGCGCCTTTTTGCTTCTTCTTCACAAGTGACTCCATAATTACTGCAATAATAAACTTTAAGCAATTAAGTATCAATATCTTGCAATAATTATATAAAAGTGGGTAAAATACGTGGGATAAATGATAGTAAAGTATGACGTTATTTGATGATATCAGTGTCCTAATCTTCAATGATAGGAGCACTAGGCCTAACAGTTTTAGGCTTTTCTACAATATCCTTACTAGTCTTAGATATACTAGTTTCAGTTTCAGGTACACTAGTGGTGGTCTTTCTTACTACAGACTGAAAAACAAATTCATCTAACCCAGCAAAAGATAAGTCAGGTCTTGGGGGCAAGTAGTTCCCAGTGTAGGGAGGAGGAACTGCATCAAACCCTTCACCTGTTTTGAATCTATCATTTACTAGACTATCATCCATATCACTTTCTCTATTGTTAAACACACTATGAACTGTAGGTCCTTATAAACAGGATCTCAATGAGCCTTACATGACTTATAGTCCTTTGAATGAATCCAAAGATACTATGAGAGACAATAACTGTGAATATAAATATTGACGCGGAATATCAATATCTATACCAAGATGAAC
>BQNB010194915.1:0-11410 GCA_026074375.1 Tanacetum coccineum
ATATAGGGATGGGTTCTAGAGAAAACCACAATTGGTAGAAAACAAAACAAAACTACAAGGTAGAGTTTGCCAATATGCCAAACTTTATGGTAGAATGTGAAAAATTGAAAAAAGGGGAGGGATAACTGTTGTTAAGCATCGATACACATATAGTCACACCCCGACATCAAACACATACATACTCATGTATACACCATCGTTGCAACCACCATTATCACTGGGATTCGCCATTATTACCACAATTATATACAATAACCGCCATTACACCTACCATTAACATCGGGAACTGCCACCATTGAAACTCCCCCATCATTACAACCACTTAATGACACTGACATCCATAAAATCACTAGAATCAATTACCGGCCACTTCTAATTTCTCCCACAAATAGTCCATCATCGATGATAATCGCTAGAAATACATACACGAGGTCTGATATATAGTATTTATGTAAAGATGTGTAAAATTAGGTCATTTGCATAGATTAAAGATGTAATGATTTTTGAAGTATTCTTGAAAGTTTATCATTATATAATCATGTTTTCTACCACATATAAAACAAATTTGACAAAAAATGCATCAAAAAATGTGTTTATTAAAATTGCTCACCAGGGGTTTGATAAAATGTCTGAAAAAGATTTTATATATGTGATGCACTACATTGTAGGATATGTGTTCAATATCAAATTATATGACATCTTGGGGCATTTGTGTGTATATTTTCAGCATGAGATTACTCGTTAGGGCATCATATTGTATTAGTACATCTGTTTTTTTGGTTTATGCATTTGTATGTTTAGTGGATTAATTATGATTAGGGAATGAATGGGTATGATTAGGGCATGAGTGAGTATGATTAGTGCATCTACAAACACATTCGTTACTCAATACTTGTATGTTTTTCTCTTCAATGAACATATCTATTTGTTATATTTAAGGTATCTATTTGTTAAATCTAAGGCACATGTTTGTTAAATTTAAGGCATATGTTTGTTAAATGTAAGGCATCTGTTTGTTAGATAAAATCATACTAAAATCAGTTAAAGCATATCTTTGTTAAATTTAAGGCATATGTTTGTTAAATTTAAAGCATATGTTTGTTACAATTAAAGCATCTGTTTGTTTAAAAACTTGATTAGTATATCATGGTATAATACAAATATCATCTAAACACATTGTATTGTTAATACCAGTTTGGTTGATTATTAATTGTGTTAGATTGGATAATGATATGAAAAAGTTAGGGCATCTGTTTGTTTGTTTGTTTAGGGCATATGTTTTAATGTTGATCACTTTGTTGGTTTAAGGGTTTTGTTTTTAATAATGTTTTAAGGCATAAGGGTAACATGAAAACTATTATATATGAAAACTATTAGATTTAATACATTTGTTTGTTAAATTTAGGGCATGTGTTTGTTTAAGGAGTTTATTATAATTATTAAACATGAATCTTTCAGTTATCATATTCATAACTTTTTTCCTTTATGTATGTTCTATTTTGGGACCTTAAGAATTGTATTAAGCAGTTGTCTAACTTTTCGCAACTGATATAATTTTTAATGTTTAAATGAGGACATTCTCTTTTTCTATTTTGTAAGTGGTCCACATGTAAATTTACATCTTCTTTTATTGTTCATTGTCAGACCTCTATCAGCTCACACATTAACAAAATGGCAAATGTTTTCTGATGCCTCACCCATGCTCCAAAGCAGCCACAACTGGATTGGTGGTGAAACAACACCAAATAGGGTCGCAGCAGAATAATGAGTCCGGGAGCGTTACTTCATAGATCAATAGCACAAGATATGAGAACGACCTCTAAAAGAGTCGTTTAAAATATGATACATTGGATTTATTGAAATTGTTTAATACAAAGCGCAACGGCTTAAATTGTTTAACATTTGATAACAAAGATTTTAGATCATAACAAAAATCCCAAGATATAATGACTCTAAATCTTTTATGCATGACTCCCCAAAAGAGTATCCCCAATGTATCCTTAGCGCTTCGTGTCTCATTGACCTGAGAAAACATGCTTTAAAACATCAACATAAAGTTGGTGAATTCATAGGTTTATGTAAATATAAAGTTGGACCACAAGATTTCCAAGTGTATGATAGTGCAACAGATGCAAACATCACAAAGTGTAATTACGTTTCCCTAAGCTCATGACACTGAAGCTCGACATGTATGATTTGCAATATAAATTGCCAACATTGCCCTTGATGATGTTCTAACCCGCAACATCCCAAATCCGACATGGTATACATCCGTTGGTTCACTCCGTGACACTAGTGAGAGCTACTCACCCAGATGGGGATGTCAATCCCAAATAGATCTATTTATAACATTCGCGCTCACACAAAGTAATTGACAGTTCATGATAATGGGCACAGTGGGTTATCGCTACTTAGGCAAACACGTAATCATGATAAAATGTACACTTGCGTCCAATTTGTAAAACAATGCATGTTTCTCACCCCAAAAGTTGTAAATCATTGATATAGTAAAACATGGGGCTATGAACTCACCTTAGTGAATAAACTGATGTATATGAATCAAGTGAATAGAAACATCGCGGATAAGACCGAATGCAACCTAATTAAATATAAGTCGTGTGAGTACAATGTACTTAATAGTACTACATCACAAGTTATATAGTTACACCACCACCTAATAGTCTTTGTTTAGTTTTAAATGTCAAAACAATGTTTAAACCGTACTTTATTGGATAAAGGTGTTTGTATTTGTATCCGTAAAATAAAGTGTGGTTTTCGTCTCACAATTGATTGCTTGTTGATAATACATGTTTTAATGTTATTATTGATTATATAATGATATTATATAATTGGTTTAATTGTTTTTATGAAATAGTGCACAAAAGTAAAGCTCGTATCTTTATCGTTTAAACTCCGTTTTTCATGTTATTTATATCCATGACTCTATATTAAGAAAATATATCAAAATATTATATTTATAATATTTATGCCCCTGATGAACAGTAGTTTTAATTGTTTTTATAAAATTATATAAAACTACTTTTATATAATTAATTGTTGTAACCTTCCGAAAGTCATGACTTACTCATATTTAATCCGTTTCGCTTGTTCTTTATATGTATGGATTCGTATTTGAAAAGTCTAATCAAATTTTATATTTGTAATATGGTTTGATACTGTTATGAATAGTAAAAGTAAGTGAAAGTTTATAAAAATACTTTTTATAACTTTAATTATTGAAATCGTATTTTAATTGTATCTCGTTCGTTTTAATTCGGTTTTAAGTGATTCCTATATCCACGTCTTCGTAATTAAAAACTCTATTTATGAGAATTATTTCCCAATAGTATACTGTCGTGAATAGTAACTTATTTATATAAAAATACTTTTATAAAAATACTTTTATACATTTAATTATTGTAAACTTAAAAATGTCACATCTCCTTCGTTATTGCTTGGTTTTTCTAGTTTCTTACATGCTTACGATCCTTGTGATAAGTACTAATTGAATAAAATATAAAATGTATACCCTTATACACGAATTCAAACAGTAGGTTATAAGGTTAATTAGGGTTTTGTGATTAATAAAGCAAGTTTTATAATTCCTTTTATTTAGAAACTTTGCATCATTCTTTCACCAATTGTTATACCATATTTCTCACATATATTAAGTCTTATAAATGTCCACAATACTTGTCTAAATGAAATCCATGTCCTCATGATATTTTTATACATAAACTTGTAAATAAACCTTAAACACATTTTAATTTGTAAACTATCTATATAATTTATTTAATACTTATACCAACCATGTACTTTTATTTCAAGTATTACTTCACCTTGTCTTTTTAATATTCCATAAATCATAAAAATGAACCTAGGTGCTGTTTAACATATTTAACAAATATGTACACATAAGATAATGAATGAATGGAAATGAAATACTTAAATTAGACCTTATATAAGAGATGTGGAATGATGAACACAAGATAAAAACCTTAGCCAAGCTTCCAAATCCAAAACCCTAATCAAGAAAACCCTAAATATGTTTTCTTGATTAATCCTTGCTAAACCCAATCTAAGCTTGTAATAACCTTGAGTAACCTTAGATGATCTTAGAATGAACACTAGAATACTTGGAATGCTTTTTTTGTATGACGTGGGTTTTTAATGAATATAGAGAGAGTTTGGGTGATTTGTTTTGCTTGAATGAGTTGTGAGTGTGCTAAAGTGATCCTAAGACTTGCCACTTATAGCAAGATGGTATTACAAACAACCTAGGATCAAACCATGGGATGGAAGTGGTTTATGGTACAAGAGCAAAGAGCTCTCATCCTCCCTATGCATATACATGGCTCACAAGGGGGGAGGGTACTCTTGACAAGCTAATTACTAGGAGTATGTGCTTAAGGTACACTCATGTAAGTTATAACTAGAAAGGTAGGACTTAGTGGGGGATTAAATGATTTATTTCTTGTGTATAACACTTGTAACCGGTTCTAGTGATAATAGGAGTAGAATTTTATTTAATTTTTATGTATTGAGTATAATTGTGGGTATTGGTTTGAGCATAGATAGGTATAGGTGCTTCCGGGTATGCCCGAATGTAATTTATTGCGAAACGTAAGCGTTTTACGTAATCAATAAAAATAAATTATGAAAAGTTATAAATTATACTCTTAATAATCATATAACACTTGCTTGATGTAAACTTTTATTTGTTTGGTGTCCGTTTACGTTGAATGATGATTTTTAGTTTACGCGATTTAACTATAAGATAATATTTAAAAGCGAAAGCGTAAAAACCCTAAAAATAAATAATGAAAATAATTGAGTTGGGAAATGACTTGAAAATGTGAAATGTTACAGTCTCCACCCATTAGAAGGGCCTTATCCTCAAGGCTCAAGTTTCAACACTTGATGGAGGTACGTGTTTAGTGAAGAGATGCGGATACTTCTTTTGAAATTGATCTTCGCGTTCCCACGTGAACTCAGGAACTCTCTTTGAGTTCCATTGAACCTTGACAATTAGGATACAGATTTGTTTCAACCGTTTGACCTCTCTATCCATGATCTCTATAGGTTCCTCCATAAAACGGAGCTTGTCATCCACATGGAGTCCTTCCAACGGAACGGCTAATGGTTTGTCAGAATAACATTTCTTCAGGTTGGATACATGAAATGTATTGTGAACTCTGCTCAATTCTTGAGGAAGCTCAAGCTTGTAAGCAACGGTTCCAATCTTTTCCAGCACCTTGAAAGGTCTAACATATCTAGGGTTTAATTTCCCCCGTTTGCCAAAACGTACGACCCCTTTCCAAGGTGAAACTTTGAGCATACCTTTATCCCTAACTTGGAACTCCATCAGCTTACGCTTTAAGTCGGCGTAACTCTTTTGTCGGTCATGAGCGGCTTGTATTCTCTGCTTAATCTGAATGACCTTCTCAGTTGTCTCCTGAACCATTTCTGGACTGGCGAGTTGAACTTGTCCGACCTCGGCCCAACAAACAGGTGAACGACACTTTCGACCATAAAGTGCCTCGAAAGGTGCAGCCTTGATGCTAGCGTGATAAATGTTGTTGTAAGAAAACTCAACCAGTGGTAAATGTCTAACCCAACCATTTCCAAAGTCGATCATACAAGCACGTAGCATATCCTCGAGAGTTTGGATAGTTCTCTCGCTTTGCCCATCAGTCTGCGGTACTTATATCTAAGTTAGTACCCAAAGCCTTCTGAAGTGACCTCCAGAAATTTGATGCGAATCTAGGGTCACGATCACAAATGATTGAGATAGGTATTCCATGCCTCGTGACTACCTCCTTCAGGTACATTCTCGCTAATTTCTCCATGGAATCAGTCTCTCATTGGTGTAAAGATTGCAGACTTAGTAAGTCGGTCAACAATCACCCAAATGGTGTCATATCCTTGCGACGACTTAGGAAGCTTTGTGACAAAATCCATAGTGATATTATCCTACTTCCATTGGGGTATCTCGGGTTGTACTAACAAACTTGATGGCATTTGGTGTTCAGCTTTGACTTTAGCACACGTCAAACATTTTCTAACATAGGTGGCGATGTCGGCCTTCATATTAGGCCACCAATATAGCTTTTTCATGTCCTGGTACATCTTGTCAGAACCTGGATGGATGGAGTATTTTGATTTGTGGGACTCGTGGATGATCACAATCCTCAAGGCACCATAACATGGAAACTAACTCCTTCTGTTTAAGTATAAGGTTCCGTCAGCGTGGGGTTCCAACCTTTCCTTCGGTATATCCTTCCTGATCATACCACCTACATCTTCGTTCTTGAGATTCTCTGGTTTCTGTGCTTCGGTCTGAGCATTCAAGATTTGTTTAGGAAGATCCAAACCAACAGTCATCACTAAGGCTCAAACTCTTAATGGTTTAATTCGCTCTTTCCTGCTCAAAGCATCAGCAACAACATTTGCTTTCCTTGGGTGATAACGAATCTCATAATCGTAATCACTGAGCAACTCTAACCAATGAAGTTGCCTCATATTCAACTCTTTTTGGTCAAGTATGTGTTGTAGACTCTTATGATCTGTGAAAATCGTACACTTGGTTCCATACAAGTAGTGCCTCCAAATCTTTAGAGCAAACACCACTGCACCAAGTTCTAAGTCATGGGTAGTATAATTTTTCTCATGAATCTTCAGCTGTCGTGATGCATAAGCAATCACCTTCTCGTTTTGCATTAATACCGCACCCAATCCTTTATGTGATGCATAGTAATAAACAATAAATTTCTCAGCTCCTTGAGGGAGAGCTAAGATGGGTGTGCTACACAACTTATGCTTCAATGTATGAAAAGCTGCTTCTTGCTTGTCACCCCATTCAAAGGTGACTTTCTTCTGAGTGAGTTTGGTCATTGGCTTAGCGATTTTTGAAAATCTTTCAATGAATCTTCGGTAGTAACCGGCAAGACCTAAAAATTGATGAATCTTCATTGGAGTCTTAGGAGATACCCAATCTTTTATGGATTCGATCTTGGCGGGATCCACGTGAATGCCTTGACTATCAATTACGTGGCCAAGAAATTATACCTTAGGAATCTAAAATTCACATGTAGAGAATTTAGCGTACAACTCCTCCTTCTTAAGCAATTCTAGAATTGCCTTAAGATGCTCTTCATGTTCCTTCTTGTTCTTTGAATAAATTAGTATATCATCGATAAAGACAATTACAAACTTATCCAAGTATGGTTTGCACACTCGGTTCATAAGGTCCATGAATACTGTAGATGCATTTGTCAAACCAAATGGCATCACTTGGAACTCCTAATGACCATACCGAGTCCTAAATGCCGTCTTCAAAATATCTTCTTTACGTACTCGAAGCTGATGATAACCCAATCGCAAGTCTATCTTTGAATAAACACTGGATCCTTGTAGTTGATCAAACAAATCATCAATCCTTGGGAGATGATAACGATTCTTCACCGTCAGTTTATTCAATTCCTGGTAGTCAATGCACATCCGGAATGATCCGTCCTTCTTTTTGACAAACAAGACCGAAGCTCCCCAAGGCGAGGAACTAGGTCTTATAAAGCCCTTGTCAGATAGTTCTTGCAGTTGTTTCGACAACTCTTTCATTTTAGAAGGAGCTAATCGATAGGGTGCTCGTGCTACAAGTGCAGCACCGGGCATCAAATCAATATGGAATTCCACTTGTCGAGTCGGTGGAAGACCCGACAAATCTTCAGGAAATACTTTAGGAAAATCTCGAACGATTGGTACGTCCTCAAGTTGCTTCTCCCCCGACTTGTCTCTAGTCTCCTTCATAGTAACATGTGCCAAAAATACATTATGTCCTTTCAACAAATATTTGTGAGTTTTGGTGCACGAAATGATGTATAGACGAGTCCCGTTTCCCTGATTACTTCCGTCACCATGAACAATTAAGGTTTTATTTCCCCAGGGAATACGAACGATCTTCTCGGCACAATCAATGAGAGTGTGGTACTTTGACAACCAATCCATACCGATTATGATGTCGAAGCTACCAAGTTCTATGGGCATTAAGTTGATGTTGAATAGATGGTTTAAGAAGTTTAACGTACAACCCCAGATGATAGTGTTTATCCCAATTATTTTCCCGTCGGCTAGTTCAACATCATAATAATGGTCTAATGTAGTTGGTGTGATATCAATTATGGAACTAAATGTAGTAGATATAAAACTTCTATCAGCACTAGTATCAAATAAGATAGAAGCATAGCGGTCGTTTAGAAGGAACGTACCCGTAACGACGTTGGATTCCGGGTTTGTTCCCGCATTGCCCACCACATAAACCTTGGTTGGTGCATTGCCATTCCCACGTTGATTACCACGGTTTCTATTCTTTAACTTTGGGCAGTCTTTCTTGAAATGCCCCTGGACACCACACTCAGAGCAAGTGACAGCATTCTGAGTTGTCCCAAAGTTCCCACGATTGTTATTATTACCATTAGGACCAGAACTCCAACAGTCACGAGCCAGATGACCAATCTTCTTGCACTTATTACACCTGGGAGCACATGGATCTTTGTGGTGATAGTTGCATTTTGTACACAAGGGCAATGATCCTGTGTACTCTCTCTTTTCACCAGGCCCAGCAGTGTAAGCCCTCCTAGTGTTCTGTCTCTTGTTTTGTTGTTGGTGCCCCTGATTGTTTCCAGCATTGAACTCTAACTTCCTCTTATGCTCAGCTTGCCTTTCAGTAATAGTGAGGACTTTTTGATCCATCTGGTCATTGGCAAACTCAACTGCTTTCTCCATCGTCTTGGGTTGATATGACATTACATTTCCCCGAATCATATTAGGAAGTCCATCAATATATTTCTCAACTTCTTCTGATTCCTCGTGGAACATCCTTCCACGCATCAGTGCAAGCTCTTGAAAACACAGAGTGTAACTTGCAACATCAGTACCTTTTACTTTTAGGTTTCAGAGCTTAATTTCTAACTTCTTGATTTCACCCCTTGGGCAGTATCTGACTGTCATCATCTTCTTTAGTGCCTTCCAGTCCATAGCATAAACAACATCTTGAGTAACAGTCTTCATGTGGGAGTTCCACCATGTTAAAGCATTTCCAAGGAAAGTGCATGTAGCAAACTTAACTTGGTTCTCCACAGCACAGTTACTGATATGGAACACCGATTCCATCTTTTCGAACCATCGTGACAACACAACCACTCCTTCAGTACTCTTAAAAGTAAGGGGCTTGCAATTCAGAAAATCCTTGTACGTACACTCACATGGAGTGCGTACAGTTCCTCTAATTCTAGTGTCAGAATTGTGGCTTCCGTCGCCATGGCCATTAGTGCTATTTTGAAGAGTTTCATGATTAGCAAGTGCTGCAGACACTCTTGCTTCGATTAGCTGTTCAACAGTAGCAGCTGTCATAGGGGTAGCAGCCGCAGCAGCAACCCTTGCAGCAGTAGTAGCAGCAGCTCTTGCAGTAGCAAAGGATCTTCTTGGCGGCATATTGTTCTAATCACAACAATATAAAACACGTGAGTTTTCATAAACATCACAACATGACATGGGTACAACATATATGTAACAAGATCACATCACACAGTGAGTACATAACATGACTGGGATCACAACACATGACAGAATTGAGATCGACATAACATAATACAACACATTATATATAACAAGATCATATCACACAGTGATTATATAACATGACTGGGATCATAATACATAATAGAATTGAGATCAACATGACATAATACAACACATCATATATAACTGGGAAACATACATGATTGTCTGATACAAGAAATGAAAAATACAAATCCTACTACTGTGCTAGCTGGGTATAAAACCCATAATACTTAGCCGGCTAACATAATGATAGCTATGAATATGACATGAAAATGTAATCCTAGGCAGAACTACCAGCGCCCTCGGGGTTATCTGCACGAGTCTGGTCTCTAGCCTGAAGTGCCTGAATCTATCCTAATGCCCCTGATAACTGTCCCTGTAGTGATGAAACATGTGCAATCAATATCGTCATCAGTGACTCCTGTAAGGCGATACGGTAATCCTGCATCTGGGTATGAGTCCTATATGCTTGCAGTTCATAGTGAACTGCCGAACTCAACCCATCGGAATGTGCCCAAGCCTCTCGGGAAACGTGGGCCTCCTGATCCAACAGTCGTGCAGTCTCATAATGAAACTGTCCATCCTCGACCAATCCATCAACTCTCTGAAATAACTGAGTTTGTCTGTCCTGACCATCCTCGATCACAACATAAATATCCTGAGTCTCCTGCTCCTGCACCGCAATGAGCTCGGTCACTCTAGCATTGACCCCCTCGAGAGTCGTCGGTGCCACCTCCTCAACAGCCTCTGTTGGGTCTACCCAAACATCCCTAATGCCATAGCCGACCTCTTCGGCTCTCTGACGTCTGACCTCGGCATCTATAGTGCCGATAAACCTATAGTCTGCTTTATCTCCTTCGTTATTGCTCGGTTTTTCAAGTTTCTTATATGCTTACGATCCTTGTGATAAGTACTAATTGAATAAAATATAAATGTATACCTTTATACACGAATTCAAACAGTAGGTTATAAGGTTAATTAGGGTTTTGTGATTAATAAAGCAAGTTTTATAATTCCTTTTATTTAGAAACTTTGCACCATTCTTTCACCAAGTGTTGTACCATATTTCTCACAAATATTAAGTCTTATAAATGTCCATAATACTTGTCCAAATGAAATCCATGTCCTCATGATATTTTTATACATAAACTTGTAAATGAAACTTTCAATACAAACTAATTTACAAACTTAGCTTATAAATTAATTTACACTTATATAGAATGCTTACTTCCATTTTAAGTATCATTTCACCAACAATTATGTGAAATTAGAATTTCATATGTCTTTGTAATATTCCATAAATAATAAAAATGAACCTAGGTGATGTTTAACATATATAACAAGTATCCACACATAAGGTAATGAATGAATGGAAATGAAATACTTAAATTAGAACTTATAGAAGAGATGTTGAATGATGAACACAAGATAAAAACCCTAGCCAAGCTTCCAAATCCAAAACCCTAATCAAGAAAACCCTAAATATTTTTTCTTGATTAATCCTTGTTAAACCTAAATCCAAGTTTGTAATAACCTTGAGTAACCTTAGATGATCTTAGAATGAACACTAGAATACTTGGAATACTTTAGAAAATCAAAGAATATGAAACCCTAGTTTTGTTTTGTATGTCGTGGGTTTTGGTTTATTTTAGAGAGAGTTTTTGCTTGAAATTTGTTTAATGAGTGAGAGTGTATTATAATGAATATGGGACTTGCCTTTTGTAGATCATGGAATAGTCAAAACTACCTTAAACTAAAACCTTAGACTTATAGTGGTTTAGGGTACATGAGA
>BQNB010194916.1:0-11410 GCA_026074375.1 Tanacetum coccineum
GGCCCATTTTTTTGTTATACGCTACATTATTTAAATCTCGACCCTAAAATTTAAATTCGACTTGCCAATTTTATAAAAACATAAAATTTTAAAATCGGTTCGGCCTGACTTGAATAAATAATAAAAAAATATTTAAATAAATTAAATGAGCTCTCATGGCTATAATATGACATTCGTTGATTTCTCGATCGATAAAATGGATAAATATCAAAAGCTCGACCTGCGAATATTTAAAACGACTATTTTTTTACTAAATCGACTAAAAATAATAAAATAAATTCTATAAAATTAGGAAATAGAATTTATAAGTTTGGAATGAATAGCGACGAGAAATACGAGTTGCATCAAAACCAGGCGTTAATTGCTAAGAGAAATGCGACCACATAAAAGTGACTCCAAAATTAATTAAGAGAGTCAAATATCATACGTTTGCTTTCGGTTACTGACCTCAAAATTGACGGATGTCATAATTTTCCCCTGTTAAAGGGAATTTCGTCCTGAAATTTTAGTTGCTCGTGCTAAGTTGTAGCACGCGAACAGTTGTGGATACTTGAGCTTCATCTCGTCTTCTCGTTTCCAAGTAAATTCTGGTCCTCATCGGGGAATTCCAATGAACTTTTACAATAGGAATCCGTCTCTTTCTCAGCTTCTTGACCTTACGGTCCATGATTTCCATAGGTTCTTCAACAAAATGCAGTTTGTCGTCGATCTTGACTTCTTCTAACGGTACATGCAAATTTACGTCAGCTAGGCATTTCTTCAAGTTTGACACGTGAAACATGTCATGAACTCCCACAAGTTCTTGTGGTAAGCGCAACCGATAAGCTACTGGACCGACTCGTTCGACAATCTTGAACGGTCCCACGTATCTTGCTGAAAGCTTGCTTCTCTTACCAAAGCGTACCACGCCTTTCCTAGGCGACACCTTGACTAGTACTTTGTCATTGACACTAAACTCTAATGGCTTTCGACGATTGTCGGCATAGCTTTTTTGGCGATCTCGTGTGGCTTTTAATCTTTCTTTGATTTGCACAATCTTATCAGTAGTCTCCTGGACAATCTCCGGTCCAAATAGCTTGCTTTCTCCTACTTCTGCCCAAGTTATGGGCGTTCGACACTTCCTTCCATACAATGCTTCAAATGGGGCACACTTCACGCTCGTGTGGTAGCTGTTGTTGTATGAAAATTCTACTAATGGTAGGTGAGTATCCTAATTGCCGTCAAAATCAATTGCGCAAGCTCTAAGCATATCTTCTAACGTTTGAATGGTACGCTCACTTTGGCCATCGATTTTGGGATGGTAGGCTGTACTTAAATCCAGTCTCGTTCCTAATGCTTTCTGTAGTGATTGCTAAAATCTTGATGTGAAATAACTATCACGATCAGATATGATTGGCACAGACATACCGTGCCTTGCTACGATCTTGTTGATGTACAGTCTTGCAAGTCTCTCTATCTTGTAGTCTTCATGGATAGCTAAGAAATGTGCCAATTTAGTCAGTCTTGAGTCGTGTCCGCTACTGGTTCTCAGTAACTTGCTTATGAAGTCCATTGTGATATTCTCCCATTTCCATTCGGGAATTTCTAGTAGTTAAGGCAATACCGAGGGTTTCTGATTTCCTGCTTTGAATTTATAGCAAGTCAAACATTTACTAACTTACATAGAAATATCCTTCTTCATTTCGAGCCACCAATATAAGGCTCGTAGATCATAGTACATCTTGTCTGCTCTAGAATGTACAAAATACTTTGTAGCGTGGGCTTCATTCATGATCAAAGTTCTCAAATTACCCTATGCCGGCACCCGAATTCGTTCAACAAAATAGAATCTGTTGTCTTCTTTCCTCTCTAACTGCTTGTCCAATCCTCTCAACATTTTTGCTAGAGTGTTAACGCCTTTGGAAGCTTCGCTCTGAGCTTCTAATATCCTAGCCTTAATGCTAGAGTGAATTTTCATGCTCATAGCTCGAGCTCGTCTCGGTTTCACCCATTCCTTCATGCTTAATCCACCAACCACTACGTTCGCTTTACCTGAGTGGTAGCGAATTTGGCAGTCATAATCACTAAAAGTTCTATCCATCATCTTTTGGCGCATATTTAATTCTTTCTGCTCAAAGATGTGCTGGAGGCTCTTATGATCAATATAGATAACACTCTTTGTTTCGTACAACTAGTGTCTCTAGATTTATAAGGCAAATGCCACTACTCCTAACTCTAGATCATAAGTGGTGTAGTTCTTCTCATGGATTTTGAGTTGTCTGGATGCGTATGCAATTACCTTGTTCCTCTGCATCAGAACGCAACCAAAACCTTGATTCGAGGCGTCATAGTAAACTACAAAATCATCAGCGCCTTCAGGAAGTGCTAGAATCGGGGAATCACACCACATGTCCTTTAAGGTCTGAAAAGTGATCTCCTACTCATCGCCCAACTCAAATTTCTTATTTCTCTGAGTTAACAGGGTGAGAGATTTTACAAATCTTCGAGAAATTTGTGATAAATCGTCTATAATATCCTGCCAATCCTAAGAACGAATGGATATCGGTTGGGGTCTTTAGGGGTTTCTAATTTTTTTTCACCGCTTCAATTTTACTAGGATCTACATGTATACCTTTACTATTCACTACATGTTTGAGAAAATGAACCTCTTGCAGTCAGAATTCGCATTTCAAAAATCTCCCAAACAATTTCTCCTTTTCAAGCAACTCCAGATGAACTTTGTGCTCCTCTTTAGACTTCGAATAAATCAGGATGTCGTAAATGAAGACGATGACAAACTTGTCAAGATAAGGCTTACATACGCGGTTAATAAAGTCCATGAATACCGCAGGAGCATTAGTCAAACCGAAAGGCATGACTGTGAACTCGAAATGTCCGTACCTCATCGCGAATGCAGTTTTAGGAATGTCTTCTTCACGTACAACATCGGTGCTCCCCAGAGTGAAGAACTAGATCGTATGAAACTTTTGTCTTAGTGCTCTTTAAGTTGGTTGGACAGTTCTTTCATTTTCGTAGGTACCAAACGATAAGGTGATTTTGCGATAGGCATAGCTCCAGGAATAAGATCTATGCGAAACTCTACTTCGCGAGATTGGGGTAAACCTGATAAATCTTTCGGAAACACACCAAGGAATTCACGTATAATATGGATGTCTTCGAGTTTTGGCTCATTCACTTTCATGGTTTTTAACTATTTCAGGTTCCCTTCAGGACGTTCTCTATGAACTTCTAAATCCTCTTCGTTGGATAACGGAATCTGGACTATTTTATTAAAGAAAACTATCTTTGCCTTAAGCTTGGATAACCAACCCATTCCTACAATCACGTCGAATTTACTGTGTCCGAAAGGGGATCAAGTCGATAAGAAACGTATGACATTCTAGTTCTAGTCCATATCCACGAACAATCTTGTTGGTTTCAAACTTTAGAACGTTAGTTTAAATTTCATATCCGGGGTTTTGAGTTAATCAAGGGAAAGAAGTCGGTAGAAATAAAACTGAAATAGGCATCGGAACCGAATATATTACGGTAGAAAATGATCGATGAAAGATTAAGTATTCGTCACGACATTCAGATCTTGCCGGGCTTCATTAGTAGCAATGGAAAAACTTCTAACACGGGCTGGTTTCTATTGTTCTTTAAATTGCAGGAGCTAGACCCCGAATGTAGCGATCAATACGCTTCCTTTCTGGAGTTACCATGTGCGGTACTAGTCTAGCCAACTTACGAAATCGGGTTATGTACTAATCAACATCAGCTCTAATCATAACATGATTCTTGAACTCTTCCTTAAGTTTCTTGATTGCATTATCCGAACAGTATTCCTCCCTTAAGAATTTCTTTAGGTCCTCCCAAGGTTGGGCTATAGCAATTGCCTGACCTCTTGTCTAAACAAGTATGTTCCACCAAGTTAAGGCACACCTTTGCAACATACAAGTCGCGAATTCGAGTTGGCTTTCTGTAGGACACTTACTAATGTAGAGCACATACTCTATTTCTTCCAACTATGATAGTGGGCCAATCGCTCTTTCGGTTCGAAATAATTCCTTAGCACCACAAGACTTGAATGTCTTGTAACTACAACCTTGCGTGTTGCATACTTAGTTTGTCCTTATCTCTCTTGCTTCAACTTAGGGTCGTTAGCTTTTTAGTAGAGTATACCTCTTTTAACTTCTCATAAGTCAAATCGATTAACGGCTTAAATTCTCAGTGAACAAAGCTTGTATCTGCTCTAGGTTTGTTTGGTACGGATGTACCTTGATTGGTTTCCACGATTCGTTCCTGAGTTGCGCGTGTTTCTTCTCGGAGGTATGATTTTAAACAAATTCTGTTCACAACATTTATTTGAGTAATTACTTTGACCAAAGTATAATTCGAGTAGCGTACATATATATGATGCAGTTTTAAATGTAACGAAACAACATTCATTCCAACAGAGATGCGACAAAAGTTTACATAGAGAAAATAGATGAACATTCTCACATACGTAGTTTTAATTCTCCCATAATAATTGTTATCCAAAAAGATACGTCTTCAAAAGTTTGTATTTCGTAGTAGCCTCCAACAAAGTTGGGTTTTCAACATAAATTGTGATAAAAAGGTTTTGGCTAAAAAAAATTACATTTTCATCTAACGCATAATAAAGAATTTTTATTTATTTATTTATTTATTTTATTTCAATTTTTTTATTAAAGTCATAATAAGGATTTCTAAAATTTGAAGTCATAATAAAGTTTTCCAAGAATTTGAAGTCAAAGTAACCAAACACAATGATACCGATACAAAAGATTATTATTATTATATATTTTTTTAATAAAACATTTTTTTCGAACGCGAGTTGAATAAATATATTCAACAAGATTTGGTGTTTATATGTATCTTATAATACATAAGTTTTGATGCTAAAGCGATGTAACCGTTGAAAAATACAAGTGCATCCCATTTTTTTTAAAATATAGTGTTTAAAAAGTACTTCACATGTACATGTTTTGTTACTAAAGGACTTCGACTCGTCCAAATAAGTACCATCTCCAAAACACAACGGCAGGACGAAAATTATTATCATGGTTACACAATTAACCAGTATCAAGTATAAGGTTCTCGTTCTCGTATCAATCCTTTTATCTCAAAAGGGGTCTCCTATGCGATGGTCATACAACCAAACAACTAGAGTGATAATACTCATAAGCGAGTTGCTCCTAAGGCAACTAATGACGTAATCCGTCTCATTGAACATCTTCAAGAACAAAACGTTTAAGTAACAGGTTTCCATGATAAAAACGATGTCAATCCACATAGTGGATGAGAAATAATCGTTTGCAATCCGCACGGTAGGGTAAGGAAAAAATGCCGCACATTCCTGCATTCGGCCCTAGTCTCTTTATAGTCGCGTTGCATCCATGTCGTTTGAGTATCCACATCCACACATCCAAGCCTCACCCATCCTTGAGTGAATTCTTCAAAGGTATTAAGCCAAATAACAACTTGAAGCATAATTTCACAACTCATCAAACAAGAACTGTCATGAAATCAAGGTAAAAGTTGGTAAAAGGCCTAATATTTCTAAAAAATGACTCAACTTTGGGATCGCTTAGAAACAAAATCTTGAATCACTAAACACGGAGTTTGCGAACAAGCAAAGAATGCTTAAATTAGGAGCCAAAACGGTTGGCTTAATATCATGACGAAATAAAACGGAGACGTGACCAAAATATAGGTCGACGTAGCTCTAATAATGAAAGAACGAACGTCTCTACTTGTCGTACATATATAGATCATATGTTGCTCGCCTTGAGTTCTTACTCAAAATCTATCAACGATTCCTTCTCAAGATCTTATACAGGGTAAATGGTACGAAAAGTATTTAGGTGTACGTCGCGACTCACTCGCGAAATCATTAGCGCGTAAAGATGATCAATAGGACATATTGACTATAACGGTGTCCTAGATAGCAAGGTGCTTAGGGACAGTGTGACACTATAACGACTGTAACCGATGTGAAAGCAAACTCGGAATAAATGGATCAATCAACATAAGCATGATGTACTAAAATCAAATTGTGGACATCTAAAAGCATGCATTGAACGGTGCATATAATTCCTAGTATGCTTTTCAGTAACTAAAGTGGAAAGTCGATTTTAAACTTGTTTAAAATAATGACTATATCCAGTGTTGCATGATACTCCCTGAATTAGACATAGTTGATCAAGTTATGTCTAATTTAGGTCTAATGATGCAACCACTCAGACTCGTCGACTTGTTTCATGTTCGGTGTTTTTTGAAAAAAAATCATTTTGGTTATAGTTTGGATTTTTATTTTTGAAAAACCGGCATTCTCTATGACCTTAGGCTCTGATTACCAATCTGTCACACCCTACCAAGGCGGAACCGCGAGGTGTAATGATATGTGTGAAATCACATATCTGTTTTATATCAAAAATGGCCCTAAAAATATAAAATTGTGCATGAAATGCTTGTATATTGCTTGTTTTGTCTTTTGTGATGTGTAGGTACGGATAATACAAATATCACAAGGAAATAGTTAAAACCGGACAAACACAGACACGGGAACGGAATAGAGCATACAAGAGCCGGGAGATTGCTATAAAAGGTTAACCAAAGTTAACCCTTGGTCAACTACGGTCAACATACTAAAACAAAATCTCAAAAATCCTAAAACAGTCCCTCAAAATCATTCATATTACACAAAAGGCCCAAATGCCCTAATAACCGTTATCTCCTTTATATTAAAGAGATAACGGTCGTTATCTCTTATATAAATCCATCACCATACCTGTTAACCCATGGCACAAAACCCATAAGCCCAAGTCAAGTTATATAAGCCGGGTCAAAGAAAGTCAAAAGAAAAAAAGGGGACGGGAAAAATAGTTTTCACTGTTTACCTGTCTTCCCTAAATTTAACCAACACCATAATTACCGTCGCTTAAATGAAAAAAAACCCTTCTAGAAGATTAGTTTGACATGTCTGACTAAGTGGATGACACGCTGGCAATCCTCAGTGTTATGATTGGCTATTGAGACGTGTAATCAATCAAACGGTCAAGATGAGTTGATTGCAAGACGTTATTGATGAAGGGTTGAGATGAGAAGAGGGGGGAGCATCCCTGGACCTAGAAGCTTCATCTTATGGCTATAAATAGAAGCCTTCTCACACACAGTGAAAGGAATGGAGGAGTAGTTTTGAGTAGCTTGTTATAAATTAGCTTTTAATATGTAATTTTCTTTCAAGTAATGTTTTAGCTTATTGTAATTTCAATTTCACCTTTGTAATCAACTCTTTTATTAATATAAGTTTAAGTTTTCTAAAGCGGCGATGACAAATCTCAACCGCGATCTATTAATAATAATAATATATTATTAATATTCAATTATGTAAATTATGCAACTCATTGTAATTACATTATATACATGTCAATCTGTACATTAAGAATCCATGAGACTACACTTCGCTTTTTATTTCCATTGGTTATCCATTTTCTAAAAATTGCGCCATTTTACTAGCAACTAGTTATCGCTTAACGACTTGCCAAACAACCTCAACACTTGCTTATACTCCATCTCCAGGTTCCTATGTATAATAAATTATTACTATGTTTGCCCTAAAGATTCTAAGCAACTTTTACCTTTCGTAAATACTAGCATACTTTAACTAGTTTAAAACAGGCCTGCAGAAAATTATCAAAAGTGTGGTAATAGCAGACACCCTTAAACATTTTATAAAAATATAAAAAAAATACAGGAGGTCACACACATCATGTACAATCTCCAGATTAAATTTCGTCCAAAAATATTAAGTTTTGACCCGCCTGCACACAGCGTCTTTACAAACAAAATTCTGGACAGCCAACACAGTTTTAATACTTAATCTTGTACAAAGGTTTTGACTAACTTTTAAACCTTGAAAATCGACGAGACCTAGTTCGTTGGAAATTAGACTCGAAGTAGATAACTTTAGGGTCCTGAAAACCTAGAAAATCTTTTGAAACGATCACGTTATGACATCTGAAAGTTGACCCAAATTCGGATATGAAAACTGTCATTTTCTAAAATTTGCCGGAACGGTTTCCTAATTAAAATCGGCCATAACTTTTTCGTTTTTAAGAGTTAGAAGCTCTAATTTATACCAAAACGATCATTAGAACGACCTCTACAATTCTAATCACTAAAATCTCTGTTTACCACACACTAAATCAGCCAATTTTAAACCTAAACTTTTATGGATATCTTTCATTCCCTTCAACATCAATTAAAGTTTTGCAAATCCTAAAACTAGCCTAATCCCCATACTAGATCACCTTAAACATCATCCAAGCTCAAAATCAACACATGCATTATAATCAATGGATTCCCAATTACAAATAATTGACATGCATGTACATATATTGTATAACTATGAAAATTAAATAAAACAAAAAAAAGTAATAACGCTTACAATGAAATCAAAGGAAATCAAACAACACTAAACCCTTGTGGTTTAGTGTTCAGCCGAACACTAGGGAGCAAGAAAACCCAAAACTCGATTTTTATTTACCCAAAACTTGTACACAACTTCCTTGATCAAACCTTGCTCTAATTTAACCCTTGAATTTACTTAAATCACAAATCTTGAAAATTAGAGTTTCACAAAACCTTCTTGCATGCTAAGTTTTTTTGAGGGGAATGATTAAGGGTATTTTTATGAGCAATTTGGTATATGATTGAGTGGTTTTGATGAAGATTTGATGGCTCAATTGGTGATTATTGTTAGTGTTTACTCGAACAGGAAGAAGAATAGATAGAAAATTTAGTCGTTGAAATTTTTAGAGTGTGTGTGTGTTCCGAATTATATAGAAAAAAAGGTGTTGGGTTCGGTTTATAGGATTAAGGGGGTGTTGGGTTTGGGCTTGGATTTAAAAAAAATATATGGTTTATTGTTGTGGGCTTGAGGCTGCCGAAAACAAAAGAAAAGGGGGAAAAGGGCTTCGGCCCATTTTTTTGTTATACGCTACATTATTTAAATCTCGACCCTAAAATTTAAATTCGACTTGCCAAATTTATAAAAACATAAATCTTTAAAATCGGTTCGGCCTGACTTGAATAAATAATAAAAAAATAGTTAAATAAATTAAATGAGCTCTCATGGCTATAATATGACATTCGTTGATTTCTCGATCGATAAAACGGATAAATATCAAAAGCTCGACCCACGAATATTTAAAATGACTATTTTTTTACTAAATCGACTAAAAATAATAAAATAAATTCTATAAAATTAGGAAATAGAATTTATAAGTTCGAAATAAATAGCGACGAGAAATACGAGTTGCATCAAAACCAGGCTTGAGGCTCCAAAAACTGATGAAGTTTAATCTACACCTTTTAAAAAAATATATAATATATAAATATAAATATAAGATATACTTATATATATAATATATAAAGATAAGAGGGTAAGAATTAAAAAATCACAATTATAGTAATCCGGGAGTATGATTCCCGGGTCGTTTCCCCGATGAGGAATGCAATTGAAAGTCGAGAATCGTTTTGAGAATCGATGCTTGAATGGAACAATATTGGGATTGGTTTTCTATAATTACGGGAAAATTAATGCAATTTACACTAAAATTAACTAAGGCAACACTAATTTAACTAAAAATGCAAAACCGAGAACCTAAACGCGCTAAATTATCAACTATATCAAAATTAAGCCCTAAAAATGCAAACTTAGTTTCTAAACCTCTAAAATGACAAAAGAAAATTTTCTAAAAAAGATTTATATTTGTTTGGCTTTTTAATATTTTTTTATGAATTAAAAACTAATTTAATCTATTTAAAATCCTAGAAAATAGCAAATTAATACAAAAAAAATTCTAAAAATGATATTCTACCTTAGAAAAGTCTAAAATATGATAAAAACTCAGAAAACTATTTTTAACTACTTTTTATAATAAAAATCTATTTTCTACAATTAATTTAAAAAGCTAAAAATCAAAATTAAAATCTAAAAGTGATAAAATTAATTTTAAAGTTTGTAAACCTAAAAATATTTATTCTAAATCTAAAAACTATTTTTTTGTAATTTTCTGAATTAATTTACTATTTTTAAAAGACTTCTTAATTTTTTTTCCTACGAAAAATGATTAAAAATAACAAATATTAATGAAAAATTCTAAAAAAAACTGAAAAAGTCCTAAATGATGTGAAAGGCCTAGGAAAAATAAGCTGGTAATAACAGCTTATCCAATAAGCTCTAAAAAGCCCCTAATAAGCCACGAAGTGGCTTTATGAAATTAGGATGGAAATGTGTACAAATATATAATTTGTTCAAGCTCTAACGGATGAGCTATTGTAGCACAATATTAGTGAGTGTTGGGTTAAAATGCTTGGGTGTGGGTTGAGGTCCCAAGTTCGAGCCTTGCTCACATAGGGCTTCCCCTAATCCCAAACGTTTTTGTTTCCTATTTTTTTACAACTTTTTAGAAAAGCAGTTTTTAAGCGACTTTTGAAAAGCAAAAAAGTTTAATTTTTGGAAATAAGCACGAAATAAGCAAAATGAAATGACAGAAATGCCTTTATATCCTAAAGGCTTAAAAATGCTAACTGTTATGCTTTTTGGGACAAATAAGCTAACAAAGAATGCAAATGAGCCTAAACAAATACTACACTACTCTAATAAGCATGAATGAACAAGATTAAACTAAGAAAATAAGCTAAAATAAGCTGAAAATGACAGAAAGATAAAAGAGCATTTAACACTCAAAATTTTTAAACTAAAAACAAATAAGCTCAAATAAGCTATCCTGAAGACTAATTAAGCTACTTGAACTTAAACTACCCTAATAAGAAATACTAAACTTAAATAAGCAGAAGCAATAAGCAGATAAGCACAAATAAGCTAAATAAGCAAAATGGCACAAAACAGCAGGCAAAAAGCAAAAGGGGCACTTTTTGAAGGGCTTTCTCAATGGCTTAATGGATAAGCCAGACCTCAAACTTGATTATACTAAAACTTCTAACACCAATAATCAACTAGAAACAATAAACAAGCAATTTGATCCATAAATAAGTTCTGAAAAAGCAAATGAAATGAGCAAAAATTCCCTCGTGCAGGGCATTGGTTTAGAAAAATACAAATTTTGAGCTTAACAATAAGCTACCAAACAAAAGCTTTTGACCCTAAGTCCTCACAACAGATTTAATATAACCATCAAAGAACATATTTCAACAATCAATAAGCAGTTTGGAATAACTGATAAGCCATAATTTGCCTTTAAAAAAGCTTATTTTCAAACTTTCAAAACCTTAGCAATGTTTCTTTTTGACAGATTTGGACCAAAGGCAAAAACAACAATGCAAACTTAAACCCTACTACTCTACTGCATTGCAATACTAAAAACAAATCTAACACAAC
>BQNB010194917.1:0-11410 GCA_026074375.1 Tanacetum coccineum
TTATGCTTCACTTACAGATTAAGCTGAAAGTATTAACCATTTGTTTCATTTTTGTCAGTGGCGTTTGCTACCAACAAACCTGCAACCACTGATGATCAAAAAAGAAAGGCCGCACAACCTTTATTAAATGCACGTGCAGAGGAAACTTCATTCAGTAGAAATATAAGAAGGCGACTTACACTGAGTTCATCAACAACTCGGTTTGCTAACGAAAGTAGAACCTCTCAGGGTGTGAATAATCAGAACTTGGGCTCAATGTCATCACAAACTAGAGGTAAGAAAATTTTGGTTTCAATGTCTTTTCTGCTTTCTGATCATTTGACAGATTTTTCACACCTTTATATCAGTTCTCTGATGCCTTCATATGCAGTCTCAGGTGACACGTCGTCTTATATAGACTTAGGCAACTATGATCATGTATGTCACCATTGTGGATGTCTATTTTGGTACAATGAGCGACTCAAAGGCTCCCACTATACCAGAGAAGTAGAGTATCATCTATGTTGTGGTGGATGAAGAATTTATATGCCTTCAATGCCTAATCCCCCCGCCTTCATTCAGCAGCTATTGACGAATACTCATTTTATGGAGCATATCCGAGCTTATAATCAGATGTTCGTAATGACGTCGTTTGGAGAAAAATTTAATAACTCGGTAAACAAAGGAAAGGGACCTTACGTTTTTAAAATTCCCGGTCAGATTTACCATTGGATTGGCTCCCTTTTCCCAGAGGAAGGTCACCACCCATGTTTTTTGCAACTATATCTATATGAAACCCATGATGAAGTCAGCAACAAAATGCGGCATTTCGGCGGGTTGAATGAAGATGGACTCAACCCAGAGATTTTTGAGGGTTTGATACATGTTCTTGACGAGCATAATGGCTTGGTAAGACTATTTAGAACTGCATTAGTTACCGACTTTTGACATTATAGGAGGAATAGTCTTCGAAGATGGGCCAAGGAGTCGAACAGATTTTAATGTGATCATTGAATTCAGAGGCGGACCTCCTCAAATAATTAACAAGCTTCATCAGTCATACATGTCACTACAGTTTCCGTTGTTATTTGTTTTTGGCGAGCTAGGATTTTACCCAGACTTGACATTGAAGCCTTGGAACGGTAAAGGCAGAGGAAAGAAAGTGACGATGAACGCCTATTACAAGTACTAGTTACACCTGCGGGTAAAGGAATTCGGTCTTATCTTTAGAGGTGGAATGTTGTTTCAACAGTATGTTGTTGCAGTATTCTGTGCAATCGAGTTGAGTCGTCTGGATTTCATACCGAAAAAACAAAATGACCTTCGGTCAGACTACTTATCAGGTCTGTATGATGCTATTTCTAGGGGAGATCGTGAAGGCATAGCTGCTGGTTCAAAGATCATGTTACCTAATACTTTTACTGGAGGACCTCGGTATATGTATAGTCATTACCTAGACGCTCTATTAATTTGTCGATTCCTGGGAAACCCTCAATTTTTTATCACTTTCACCTGTAATGTGAAGTGGCATAAAATTAAGCGATATATGGCACAATACCCTAAGTTGACACCACCACACAGAATAGACATCATGTGTAGAGTTTTTCATCAAAAGGTGAAAGACCTTATCAAGCTTCTAAAGGACGTAAGAACATTTGGACACATTTCTACAGGTATCATATGTTTTCATTTGTTCATTTGATATTCATTTCCTGTTCTTAAAAGCTACATTTACCAAAAGTTGATCTTGAATGTTCTTGCTATTTTACAGTGTTGTATATAGTAAAGTTTCAAAAAAGAGGGTTACCACACTGTCATACACTGTTGTGGGTGGATTCTAAAGGTCAATTGCAAGACGCGGAACACATAGACGAGTTCATTTCTACAGAGATACCTGACCCCGTAGAAGATCCCTGAGGTTATAAGTTGGTCACTTACCTAATGATGCATGGACCCTGTGGTAATGCAAACTTAAGTGCAGCATGTACGCAAGGTACAATCTGTAGCAAGCACTTTCTGAAAAAATACAATCCCAAGACATTTTTTGACAGCAACGGTCACACGCAATACCAAAGAAGAGATACATGGATTTCTGTCATGAAGGGTGAGTCACGATTGGATAACTGCAATGTCATCCCATATAATCGTGCACTGGCGTTTGAAGCTCACATAAACATTGAATACTATAGATGGAGCATGCTCATTAAATACCTGTTCAAGTACATTTCCAAAGGACCCAATCGCATTCTCGCAAAGATCAGCGACTCAAAGGCATCTGCTTCGCTACCTGGCAACAGTAAATAAATCGACGAGATCCAAAACTATGTTGATGGTCGGTTCATATGCCCGTACGAAGCCTGTTGGAGAATCTTTGATTTTCCAATACATTATCGAGAACCAGCTGTATAGATTCTTAGTGTTCACTTAGAAAATATGCAGCGTGTCAATTTCCATAAAAGATATAGGTTGGACGTCATAGTCAATCTTCCTGACAAGAAAAAAACGACTCTTACTAAATGGTTTGTCTACAACAACGAAAACACTAATGGTAGACACCTAACGTATATGAATTTCCCTTCAGAATTCGTGTGGTACCCGAATTCAAAAGAATGGAAACAAAGAGTGGTGAAAACAAAGATGTCCCTTAGAAGGCTAATCTATACTCATCCAAGTTCTGGTGACCTGTTCTACTTTCAGATGTTATTGTGTCACAAAAAAGGATGCAAATCACCTGTTGAGGTACGCACTATCAAATGATCAAATACAGCCAACCTATCGAGCTGCATGTGAGGCTTTAGGTCTGCTGGGTGACGACAAAGAATGGGACACAACACTTGAAGATTCAGCTGCTTCAACAAGTTTAAAGGAAATCATAACCCTCTTTGCCCAGATTCTCATATATTGTGACGTCACAAATCCAAATAAGTTATGGCTAAAACATTGGGAAGCCATGAGTCATGACATACCAGCAAAAATCTCAAAGGCGACAGGAATTCCAAACTACTTTATCAACACACCTGAGCTTCAGGGATACATTTTGTATGAACAAGAAACAATACTGAATGGTTTTGGGAAGTCTGTCATGAAATTTGGTCTCCAACTTCTTCCTAAGCATCTGCTTAAAGATCTCAAAAACAAACTACTAATAGAAGAGAAGAATTACAAACGTGATTTGTTGAAAAAAAGCCACTCAATCAGTGCCAAAGTTGAATAGTGATCAAAAAAGATATATGATCTCATCATAGATGCATCTATCAACAATCGACAAGAGCTTATGTTTGTCTACGGCCATGGTGGTACTGGAAAAACATTTCTATGAAAAACAGTTACAAGTTCATTACGCGCACAAGGTAAGATTGTCTTGGCAGTGGCTTCGTCAAGCATCGCATCCCTGCTTTTGCCAGGAGGACCCACAGCTCGCTCTAGATTTAAGCTTCCATTAGAATTAACTAATGAATCTCTTTGCCACGCCAAAAAAAGCCAGCTAGGAAACTTATTAGTTAAAGCAGATTTGATTATTTGGGATGAAGCCCCGATGAATGATAGGCGTTGTTTCGAAACACTTAACAGAATTCTCAGAGACCTGATGGACGTTCCAAGCCTTTTATTTGGGGTAAAGACAGTTATGTTAGGAGATCATTTCCGCCAAACACTGCCAGTGAAGAAAGGAGTTGGGAAAGATGAGTTAATCGCTGCTTCCATCACTGAGTCACACCTATGGTGGAATTTCAAGGTTTACACACTGAATAAAATATGAGACTTCTAAGATCTGATTTAACTACCGAGAAATGATGGTGTTCAAAAGCTTTTTCCAACTGGCTTCTTGATGTGGGCAACGATGAAATAGGGGACCCTGACGAAGAAGATGGTCACGATAGCTCCTGGATTACAATCTCGTCTGACTACTTGGTCTCCGGAGACGAAAGAGGACTGTCAGAACTCATTGATTTCATCTATGACGACACAACTCTTAGGGTACCAACTACAGGATCTCTACAGGAGAAGGTAATAGTGTGTCCAAAAAATGCGACTGCAGATGCTGTGAATGCCAAAATTCTGTTTGACATTCAAGGTAAAAGCAGAACACATTTGAGTAACAATCAGGCTATCCCAATGGGCAGAGAAACAAGTGAAACATAGCTCCTTTACCCAATGGAGTACCTAAACACCATCACATTCCATGGCTTCCCACCCTATGAGTTGGAGCTAAAGGTAGGATCACCATTTATGTTGCTGCGAAACGTAAACCTGTCAGGAAGTCTACGCAATGGTACAAGGATGATCGTCAAGTCTCTAATGTCAAAGCTAATTGAAGCACAAATCATCACCGGCATAAGAATCGGTGAAAAAGTGTTCAAACACAGAATTCCACTAATGCACAAAGATCCTAACCTCTCATTCACATTTAAACGCACACAGTTTCCCGTTAAGCTTTGTTACGTAATGACTATAAACAAAAGCCATGGCCAGTCTCTTTAAAAAATCGGAATCTACTTACCAGAACCTGTTTTTAGCCACGGTCAGTTATATGTCGCGCTGTCAAAAGCAACTTCGCCGGACGGGTTGAAAATTCTCATAAACCAACAAACCAATTAGTTACCCTACACCACAAAAAACATCGCTTATAAAGACTTCCTAAAAACCATTGAGAGTACATGCTTATCTATCCAAGAATAACATCACATAGTACTGTTAATAAGACATCAACATCCAACGCTAAACATCACAACACCTGGCTAACACGCTATAGACATTTAAGCTACATAAAACAACAATGGATAAAAACGCTTTCATTATTTACCCATTTTTAAAATCTTAATGCCACCGGTTTATGTCACTTATACATGTTATTGGTTACTACCCCACTACAGTAACAAGATCTATGCTTTTGTTATTTGCTTGCTTCTACAAACAACCTGCTCATATATATCTGTCAAACACTATCAGTCCAATTGACAAGCTTATACATGGTATTCTTACATGCAGGTTTTAACTTAAGTTTTCAATTCATGTATGTAGGCAACCAACAAAAATGTCAGAAACCACTATTACAGCTTTGAAAATCGAACAAGAAAACTGCATTCTAAAAGCAAAAGTATATCGAAAATGGATTTCTAAAAGTGTTTCAGAGATGAAGGAACTGGCGTTCTGCTGTATCCTAATGGACAGAGAGGTAACCAATCAAAGTATTTTAAAACTTGTAGTCATCATAGCTGATAACATACTAATAAAACTTTTGATGTTTACAGAACAATGCAGTTCAAGTGAATATGGACATCAACAATATAGACTACTTCGATCCACTGTTGAAGCTACGAGTGGCTTACAGATTCTCAAACTTCATCTGTGAAAAAACCAAAGCATATCAATAGACACTAGCGAACGAAATAAGTTTGAAATTCGAGAAAATCACAAAGTTTAAAACTCTAACATGGAAAGAATCTGAGTTCCCTGAGCACCACTTTGAATTCATAGCATACAACTAGCTACCGTCAAGAGTTCTTTACCGAGACAAAAACTGAAAAATGGTGTCTACAATCCTAACAGGTAACACATAATACAACTATATTTCAAACACAAACACATATCCAAACTATTACTAACACATATTCAAACTGCTAATACTTAAAATCACCAGATTACCTGGGATACGTTAGATCTATCAGCGATGTACTACCCTCTAGAGATGCAAGCACGGCTCAAAAATACTGTCGGAAGGTGGACATTGAAAACGTGGAGTAAGTATTCCTTTTGACCAACTAGGTTATACCAACAAATTTACACACAACACTAACAAATACAATTATTCTAATGTAGGGGGAACATCACCGAGTTTACAATGTGGGATGACATGACAAAACAGTTTAACAAAGAAGAGATTCAGAAGCTACCACCCCTAGTCATCATTGCTGTCAGCTCTTGTCGAGTTAACAAATACAGAGGTATGTTTAACCATTAAAGATATTAAACTGCTACTCAGAAACATAATTGTAATATCACAATGTGCAATGACAGATATCCAATTAGCATCTGCCCCTACAACTCATTACTACATAAATCCACGGGCACCAGAAGCTCAGTATATTTACACGGTGTAAAGAAAACCAGAACTTGAAAAATTATATCATTCAAATACACTTACACATTCTACATCTGACATATACCATCAATGAAATACATGTTCAAACAAAAATACAACTTAAATCCGCCTCTTTAAGTGTCCAAATATCGGTGTAAAGACCTGGAGCAAGAAAAAATGAGAAACAAATAGACTTTGGGCACGCTGCTACAGCAAAACCCCACAAGCTTCAAGGTTTGGAAAAAAATATCCGAAAACTTTAGAATAACAGTTGCATTTATCAATAACTGGACATCTCCTTTGCAGGGTACACGCTTTACATGTAAAGCGATGATCACAAGTGTCAATAAGAATAGAGCCTGGAAGTACGCATCATGTAGCCAATGTAGCAAATCTTCAACTGAACAAAATGGCACCTACACCTGTGAAGACCACGGAAAACAAGACCCAGTGACTTACAGGTATGCTTCCACACAAAATATACCCATACAACTAGCACTACTTCTCCTAAACATAAGTCCTTTAACAATAACAATTGACCACAACAAATAGGTACAATTTCAAAGCTACAGTCACCGATGCCACCGCCGATGTACAATTCACATTCTTCACAAATGCGGGTGAAAAAATAACTGGTAGCCCCTGTTCGAAACTCACATAGAAATATAAAGAATCAGGTCAACAGCAGTTACCCATTGAGATAGTAAATATTGTCGGCAAAAAAGAAATCTTCCAGTTTCATTATGCCACTTCCAAAGCAAAAGAAGCAGGCGAGTTCATAGTCGATGACATCCTAGATATTCAGCCAATAGTCCAAACTCAAACTACATGTATCAACAACTCAATAAACACATATATTGTAGCAACCCAAACATATGGGAATATAAATGTCATGTCAAATAGCATGAACACCGTCATCAACATCTGCTTCAGCCACAGAGTCAATGAAAAACAAAAAGAAACGCCCAAAGCAAAAGGAGCAGGCGAGTTCATAGCCGATGACATCTTAGACATTGAGACAACAGTCCAAACTCAGACTACAGGTATCAACAACTCAATAAATACATATACTATAGCAATCTAAATATATATCAGTATAAGATGTCATGTCAAATAGCAGAAACACTGTCATCAACATCTGATCTAGCCACAGAGTAAATGGAAGAACGACAAGAAACTGCTAAAGGAAAAGAAAAGAATAGTGCAGAAGAAGGTAAACGCAACACGCGTTGCTTATAATCTGTTTTTTTTATAGAAAAGATAAAAACGACCCACTATCTAACCCCTATTACACATTCTTGAATCCCAGGGACACCACCACCGAGCTGTAGTACGGTCATAGAGCATCCGAGAAAACACAAAGGAAATGACACAACAAAAGTAAAATCAGCAAAGAGGGCCCTTTTCAAACAATAATCTGATGAGCCCAAGAAACGCACCGGAGACTGAAAGCTCCAAAACCACTTTAGCCATGAAAAAGGTAAGTTCACAGTGTCAAAAGGCAATTGTCCAGCTGTTTTTGCAATTACTGCTTTTGCCTGCTCAATAAAATAACACCCTAACATCGTTACTTAGCTATCTATGACATTATAAAATGGCAAACTATTAATATCAGTAAGTAAAATTACACATTGACTCTACACAAACCCTCAATAAAAGACATAAAAATCTACACTGCACATCCATATGAACATCGCTACCCATTAAGCAAATCAAACATTACAACAAGAACACAACAAACAACAACACATAAAGATAATACTACATAATTAAACACACACTAGGCTCACACATGCATACACCACGTACTTTTATTTAAATTTTATTTAAGCCACACTCGACATGCTTATAGACACACCACCCTAGCAACAGCTTTAATAATTCATGTTACCCTTGAGCTTCTCAATGAAAAGATCCTTCTCGCGCGCCCTCAGCTCAAACTCCCTTTCAAGTATCTGTAACTTCATCAAGTTCGGAACATCTTTATTCAGTCTGCCATCTTTCCTGGCATAAACTTTATGACCAACATGTCCAACTCAGCAACAAAATTCTCCCTTCGTTCAATAATATCAGTTAGAGTATCACACAATGTGTTAATCTGCCATGCCAACATCTGATCCTCGTCCATGGCTCTCTGACAGTACAAGATGAACTGGGGCTCCCAATCAGTCGTACTAACTGCGCGTCGCAGCTCATCACATATTGGTAAAGCTGCCATCAACTATGTTGTTTAAGCTTGCAATGCAAACCAAAGCTACTCATCACCCCTTAAATAGGCCACAACTATACCTCTTTACCCACACCCTCTAATCAGAGCACACCACCTAAAAAAAACATCCATAAGCTTTCACTATTTAATTTTTGTCCCCATTTGACTGTCTTTACACAAAATACCATATATGTGCTATCAAATCACAGCAACAACAAAAAAAATTAATGGTGACCATTACATTGCTTCGCTATTTTCGTCATGACGGATACACTACTTATACAATGACCACTCTTTAAATAAACCAAAACAGAAACAAAACTATAAATCATAACACAATATAAAAAGAAATAATAACACCACGTATTGCTAACATGCTACCACATGTCAACATAAACCAGCTACTAACATGACAACACTTACTAAGAGTGTGGTCAAATCACAACAGGCTGACCATGTGTCACCAAATGACAACAGGCTTCATAGCAGGTTCCACCAAAACATCCTAACAAAATCAAAACAAGCCGTAATAAAATCACATGCATGCCACACTACTTGATACCACTTATAGCAAGAAAACAAACAGTCACAACAGCTTTAACTCCACTTTCTTCCAAGTCACTACAAATCTTATACCACTATCGAAGCACAAAATCTTTTATAAGCAAGTTACTTTAAAGTAGACCCGATATAACTACCCATTTCCACACAAACCGCAACTTGCCAAAACATACAAGCAGCTAGCATCAACTAACAACAGCTTTAGCCTCACTTTCTTCCAAATCACTAAAAATAGAAAAAGAAGCAGAAAAAAACAAAAGAAGCAGAAAAAACATACATTTGTTATCAAATAACAGAATTATGAAAATGACACAAAAAAGAAAATGTTAACATTAGAACACAGCTTACACCAGTCAAAAAATTTTAAATCTGTCATATCAATTGCACATACTAGGTGCAAACCCAAAAAAATAACACATTTACACCTTTTAGTTACTTACACTTTCATATCAATCCATGAAAAAACATACACAACAACAACGTATAAAATCAAATACCACACTGTGCATAACTTTAATTAGACATGTTATTCAAACCTTAATTTTATATAAATGACTTACATCTATAACCTAACCATCTCCTGACCATCTTCTGATTACAATTCATGGTCAACTATCTTACTTAGATATGTTAGAATCTGCTACTGTGTATTGCAAAAATATTCCTAAATGAAAGAAGTTTACACAAACAATGACATTAAAACATCTTATTATATCATACAATAGACCCAACAGGTGCATGAAACACTCTGCTCCAAATATCTTACAAAACTCAAAAAACAAGCAACACACATCGACATTAAAGATAGACTCAATCTAGGCATATGAACACTATATCCTATTTATTTAACGCAAGACAGACACCTTACAAACCACACACAACGTCTTCCGCTTCCACACTCTAATAAGGTACGTTTCCCACAAGCTTCTAAACAAACAGCTCCTTTTCAAGAGCCCTAAATTCCATTTGACTCTCCACCTCACGTAACTATGCCACCTGAGCATTATCATTTCTTAGAGTATCGGTTACAGATTCAGTAGCCTTTCCGACAACAACAATTCCTCTAATACTCCTGAGCTCATCTGTGAGATTCCTCCTCTTCTCATAAATAATCAATATCTCCTCACGTAACCTGTTAAGTTTTGTTGCAATCCTTTTGTCTTCATCTGCAGCCTCTCGACATAAATAGCTTAAAATATCAGTCCAGTCTGACGAGTCGGCTTTGTAGCGGAGCTCTGTGATCAGCGATCGCCTATCTATAGTTCACTCTTTTAGTCCCTACAAATTATAATAATTAACTATGTTAATATGTTACCACTTTTAACTCCTTAAATAGCCACAAGAACCTATAAATCTACCCCCTCATCATTATAAAACAATAGCTGCATGTAACTGACATAAAAGAGGAATAAGCACTATTCACTTGTACCTACCCCAAATGGCAACAAACTAAAACTATGCTCTTTACATCCAAAACAGTAAACAACACAAATGTTTGCTTCTTTTATCCCTCCATGCCACAATACCACAGATAATGCAATCTTTTTTTAAGTAGTCACACCAAATCATCCCTATTCATCTTGACCTCTTTGAATAATGCACTTAACCAAATAAAAGAATAACCACGCTTCTGTAAAACAAAAACATCATACATGACAATGAAACACAAACATGATCACACTTATTGAATACACACTTAACACATAAGCACGTTACACTCTTTGCCCATTATGTATTATATCGTCAAATCACCATAGAAACAACAAGTGTAAGCAAACCATGTCCATATCCTTAGTTCCACTAAATTTTTTCCCTTTTTCTATGTTGCAGATTGCTACCTGATGGATAAAGCAAAGCTATGCAAAGACGAAAACTAGATTTTGTTTATACTGGAAAAATATTATGATGCTTAACCATTTTGTTTATGTTACCCATGTAACCCTATGCTTTTAATATAACTGTAATGATCAGCTATTAACAATGTGCGTGTACACTAAATTATGCTATCAACTTTTGGCTCCTAACGAGCATACTCTAAACTGGGAATTGCTTAATGGTGCCGGTTCCGACCCTTTATTTATTTATTTTTTTCACCTTTTTGAACCCGCGCTCCGCGGCGGAGCGCGGGTTTAAAACCTCGTTATCTTATAAACATAAAGAAAGAAAAGTTTTTCTTTAATACTATCCCCTCACATATTTATTCATCCCGGTCACATATTTATTCTCAATGCTTTTTATTCTAGTTTAATTATCTATTTTAAAACTAAATAGGAAATCAAGATTAAATTTACCATATTATCTTTACTTGATGTTATTATTATAAACTTTTCGCGCTTCATCTCACGTCACGCCTAGAAGCGACGCCTAAATGTATTTCATAAAGTAGATGTCATACTTTATGCTTTAGTAGCGCCACAACGCGCATTTTAGAACCATGAGAGGCACACACCTATGTATTCATTCAATCAAAAAAAAACTCTAATCTTCAAAAACCCTAATCAGTTTTCCTCCCTTCAACCTCTCCCCATCTTCTTCATTGATCTTTCATTCAATCAAAAAAAAAACCTCTAATCTTCAAAAAC
>BQNB010194925.1:0-11410 GCA_026074375.1 Tanacetum coccineum
TAAACACTTAATAAGCTAATGAAAATGAAAGATAAGCTAAAACCAATAAGCCACTAAACCTAATAAGCAAACTGAAGACACAAATAAGCACAAAGGAATAAGCAAATAAGCATAAAAGGAAAATAAGCAAAAGGCAAAATTGTTAAGCTATTCTAGGCAAATAAGCACTTTGAAAATGAGAAAATAAGCAGTCGAGATTATCTACCAAACCTAATAAGCAAATGCAGTTAGAAATAAGCAAGAAATAACAAGCAAATAAGCCAGAAAGTCAAAATAAGCTATAAGCTACAAATTAGGTGCAGGGCAGCCTAGGGGACAAGATTTAAGCTTAAATTTAAACTACAAAAAGGGACTCTAAGAGCTTAAGGCTTACACTAGCTTAAAGAGTAGCTTATGGGCCTCTAAAATCATCAAAAAGAATAAAGATTGGTGTCTTCGCACCTTTGAAGCATCTTGTCCAAATGAAAGAGGCAATTTTCGAAAGAATTCCCAAAGACCAAAAAGTCGTCCATAAAGACTTCCATCATTTTTTTTGACCATGTCATGAAAGATAGCTAACATACACCTTTGGAACGTGCCCGGTGCATTGCATAAGCAGAAAGGCATGCGACGATAGGCGAACGTTCCGTAAGGACACGAGAATGTTGTCTTTTCTTGATCTTTAGGATCGATGGGAATTTGAAAGTAACCCGATAAACCATCGAGAAAACAATAGTAATCTTTTCCCGCTAATCTTTCGAGCATTTGATCCATAAAGGGAAGTGGAAAATGGTCTTTACGGGTAGCTTCATTTAACTTGCGGTAGTCAATGCATACACGCCACCCCATAACCAATTGAGTCGGGATTAATTCATTTTCATCATTTGCGACAACGATAGAACCACCCTTTTTCAGTACGCAATGTACGAGGCTTACCCAAGGACTATCCGAGATTGGGTAAATTAATCTGGCATCAAGAAGTTTTTCAACCTCCTTTTTGATGACATCGTGGATCTTTGGATTCACTCGTCTTTGGTGTTGGACCGCTGGTTTGTAGTCATCTTCCATAAGAATCTTATGAGTACAAAATTTCGGGTTAATACCCTTAATGTCGGAGAGTTTCCCAAGCATGGCTCACATTGTGTTACTTCAAACCTTTATATGAGAGCGCTTTTTTCCTCGACACTCAATCTTTAAGCATTATGACGGGCAACTTGTCCATACCTTCTAAAAATGTGTATTCTGAGATGAGAGGTAAGTTCTTGAGTTCGAAACCTCGGAGGTTTCAGCAATGACAGATTTATTATCAGTTTTAGCTTCACAAACTTTAAGTTCTTTTCGAATTTTAGGCAAATAATTTCCTTAAGTAGGAGGGGGTAATGATGGATCATCATTGAGAAATGCTTCAAGAAGAAGAATGTCCCCCTCTATGTCATAATAAGAGTCATCAACTTTCGGTGAAGTTGGATCATCTTCAAGAGCGAGGAAAGCGTCGACTGCCTCGAGAAGAAATCACTATCCCCGAAGAGTGAGAGCGGAGAAAGGTAGAAAAGATACGGGGTCAATATTAATAAGGAGTGTGTAGAAAATCACCAGTAATAGATCTTTCTAGCCTGTTAAGGGTGGTAGATAACTTTCGCAAGTAAATCTACAAGAGAGGCTCTTGGTTTAATACCAAGCTATATGCGGAATCTATAACTTATAGTAAGTAGAATGAAACAAGATATAAGGAAAGAAACAGATCACTATTGATCAATACATTAAAAATACTAACTATTGGAATGTGTTTTTGAGATCTAGAGGTGTCCATTCCACATTGCCGTGGGTTTCTTATATACTAGAGAAACCCTAGCGGCCCAATCTATCTAAACGGGTTTTGACTGATATGCATTATCACTTTCCTAACATTTCTATGCATAACCTAACCAACTATTACACAACTGTCGTTATTACAGAAACAAAGTTACTATCTACAGACATAAATGATTAACTATCAGCAGAAATGAAGTACTTTGAGTAATACACATCAGCAGAATGAACTATTTCACAGAAATGATAGATTCCTAACAATCCTCCCGAAACTAGGGATTATACTTGCTATATTGTCCAGTTTCCAGTATAGATCAATATCTTCAGCACCTGGAGATGACAGCAACACTATATGAATGCACCACAGAAGTTGAGCAAGGATGACTTGACAGCAACAGCAACAGCTAGAAGCCAGCCTGCTTGGCCTTGTTGAGTCTTGAAAGAATGTATCAGCAACAATGTAAACATATAGCAATGTATCAAATCAGCAACAAGTGAAAGGCCAAGGCAAGTCCGTTACAGCAACAAGTTTTGGAACCCCCACTGCTAACCATAAGCATGTACAAAAGTTTCAAAAACGCCTCATCACTCCAATGAGGGAACATCAATCGACAGAACCGTAAATGGATTTGATGTCTCTTTACCAGTAGCCATTAACTCTGGAGTAGCCAGTCCTTTGGTAACCAGTAAGGTTGTGTATCCTCAGGTGGACTGAAAACCCCCATCAACCTCAGTATAGAAAAACATAGTGATTGTAAAACTATATGACTTTTGGCAAGTCATTACAGCCATCAACGGTAATTGATATGGCCTTTACCACCAGCCGTACCCTGGTGGGCTAGTCAATCCTTAGATACCGATAAAGAAAGAATATCTACGGTGGATTGGTACCATCTCAACTAATCATAACGCTAAACGCGTAAGTTGAGTTTACCCTATAAGTTTTTAGGCGACCTCTCCACGCTATATAATAATTAGAGAAGCGCTTTAAACCACGTAGCCCCGTACACTCCTTGGCTAGTCAATCCTTGATAACATACTAAGAATTCCCATGGTGGATTGAAACGCAAAATGTCTCAACTAATTCGAACATACAAACCAAGTGAATTAGAACACGCAGTCACTTTTTTGTAAAGTGCCAACCATCTAATCATGGAGTTTCCACAGCCTTTACCATAAGCCATGAACTTATGGGCTAGCCACTCTTTACACGACGTGATATGGTGATGCAAAACACACAACTAATGACCAGTTTTTCCAACTATATCACCGGATTTAAGAACTCACTCCAAAAAGCCGGATCCGTTTGGAGAATCAACTCTTTCTTTTCAAAGAAACATGGTGAGTTGAGAACCATTTGTTGTGTCGGTGCAGAGCACCTTCACCAAGTGGGATTCGCCAAGAACATACATATATTAGTGAGCAATCATTTTGCCATCAAAGTTTGCTCATTAGCATATACAAAAGAGAATATATACAAACATAAGCAAAAGTCATAAAGAGAAATATATACAAATTACCAAAAGTGATGTGCTAATACCAGGTTCAATTAGAAGGATTCAGTTGCTCTAAGAGAGACCGAATCAATCTCACAGCAGATGTAGCATTGGTGCGAAGGGAATAGCTGTCAATTTCCAAACCATGGTCTAACAACATCTGAAGAGTTGAACGAGCAATAGGATACGTTTTGTCCGCAAACATGTAGACAATCTCCCCAGCAACTGTTTCTACACATGGACAAACCGTTTCACACCATAAAAATATGCCAGCTATGAATTTGCCACTGATCCTGATCATGCCAGACGATAGAGGCATCATACGTCTCACTAGCAGCTATCAAATTACGCAACGATCCCCATAAATCCAAACCAAGACCAGAAGCAGGACTGTCAGCATACTTGGTCATAACAAGACCATATAAAATAACCAGATCGGATCGCCCAACATAGGGCAAAAGATCTCGTAACGTGGTAAATCGTCGCTCAGATCCATCCGCCCATCGAACAAGATGAATTTCACCAAGGCCAAAATCAGTAGAAAGGACTTCCCAATGAGCAAGGTCCGAACCTACAGCCTGAGAGAGATCCACAGAAGGAACGTCTTCATCAGACGCATACCTAAGATATTGCTTGTATTCAGCATCCGGATCTCCTTCTTCGATATAATAATACGTGAGTGTTGGATGGGTTGGGTACTGGAAGGTGCCTTCTTTTTGTAAACGTCATCTTTTCTTCCAGACCTGCGAAAGAAGTTTTACCCGATGGGATAATCCCTCGTTAACCAGCAAACAGCAGAAACCTAAACTCAGCAAAAATGACTGTGTTTTAGCAGAAATGGTGAGATGCAGCAGAAACCACATCTTATGCATCCTTTTCAACCTGCACTTGGTTAGCATTGAAACAAAAGAAATATACAATGGACAAACGAGATATCTAGATAAATAAAAACAATAAAAATCTTGAAATGTAGTACAACAGCATGCCTCCCCTCAACCGTAGGCCTCCCCTCAACCGTAGGCCTCCCCTTAAACATAGGCACTATGGATTGAGCATCCCATTGTTTTTAACCACTAAGAATGAAAATCCGAGGCCCATCAAACTTTTTAGTTAACAAGTCTGCAACATTACGTTCAGTGGGAATTTTATCAACCTCAATAAGTCCCTTTGCCAGTATCATGTCCAACTCCACCGCCAAAAGTAACTTCACCACCATCCATGGCTACAAAATCTTCGAGTTTGTCTCTGTTGCCAGACATGCTTCTAGAACAACCGATGTCTACAATGCCACGATCTTTAGCTTTATCAAACGTTTTGGAGTTAGCCTACAATACAACAAGAAAAAAAAACAATAAAACTGTTAGTTGTACAAGCAAGGGACCCAAGTCATTACGACTTGGGTCTAACTAGTACAAATATTGGAACAGAATTCTATTGGAGTGGGTTGGAACCTCATGTGATTGGCAAAGCCAGGATCATCCAAAGTCCTAATAAAGCCAGATGGAGAGATAGACACTTTTGCCATAAAACGCTATAAGATAATTCAGATAAGCAAAAAATGTCACATTAATGAGAAGGTAGTCCTATGCAGTGGCCTTTGAGATGAGAAAAAGGTTGACATAAGGGGATCGTGGGCTACCAGTCGTGCACACTGTCTTGCTGGGAATAACATAACCCAGCAGGAATGGATCTTTCAGCAAAGTTGTAAAATCAACACAAATGGGCTTACCCAACTAGCCGAATTAGAAATTTCAGCAATATAGGGTATCAACGAAATGGGGTGGACCTAATCACAAAACATCTGTAAAGTGTTTTCCGTTTTGAGTCATTATTTCTTAACCCCTCCTTTATCCAATCGTTTCTCATAGTAATCACAGTCTTTTAAAGAATGCTTGGTACTAGTCCACAAACAAAACAGATTTAGAAGTAGAAGATTTATATTCTAAAAGACTTCTCTTTTTCAAAGAACCCCAACATTATCACACCTTGTTTTTTTGAATTACAAGAAAAAACAGAAACACAGGAACAGTCCATTAGACACATAAGGACCTAAAATACTTCCCAGTGACGCTGTTTCTTCAGATAGCACTTCAGTGGATTAGACACTAGTAGAGTCGTGAGGAATCATTTATCACTGGAAACTGGTTTCAGAACAACTCCTGCTAAGAATCAAATGAGGAGAATATTTGGAGATGGTTCGGTTTCGAAAAGACCTGTCACTGAAACAAAGAAGGCAGAATCATTAGAATTATCGAGACTGCCCGTAAGGAGTCTTGTTTTCAGTGTCCGCACAAGTCCTGATTCCCATATTCGCCTTACTATCCTCATTATCATCAGAAGCATTGGAGGTAGGCATATAGTTCCTTGTCATAGGTGGGGGAACTGCCTTCATATGGTCAACTTTGTCAAACCTATTGTAAATAGGTTTTGCTCCTATGTCTTCTAAGTCAGGGGTAAAAACACTAAATTTAGAGTTACCAAAACCCCAATCATCATCCCCGACCAAATTATGAAAGCCTAATCTCTGTTTAGTTCTAGCATCATAAGAGCTATCTATTAACTTAAACAAGTTTTTGTCCATGTTTGCTTTTCTCCATTTTTCTTGATTAGCTAACTCTTTATCTAATTTAGCCAACAACTCTTGTTTTTCTTGAGAGGCTTGATTAATAAGTTTTTCCTTATACTCAAGAATGTTTGATTTATCTGCTAGATCATATGACAAAACTCTTATTTTCTCCTCATAGGCTAACTGATTATTTTGATAGTGTTTTATTTGTCTTTCAAATGTTTTAACAGCTTCTTTGTGAGAATTTAGAATTGAAATAAAAGTTGCCATCAAATTGATTCTTAACAGAAATAGGCTGTTTGAAAATAGAATGATATTTAGAGTCATGACACAAAGAGCATGAATGTACCTCTCCAACAAATGCAAGTGGTTGATCACTAATTTGAGCACCACCAGCAGAAACACTACAATCAGCAGAAACAACCACACAATCAGCAGAATCCACAGCTTCAGCAGAATCTACAACATCATCAGCAGAAATCACAACTTCAGCAGGAACACACTCTTCAGCAGAAACATCATCTTCAGAATCTGACTCATCATACATACTAGCCATCATTCCATAAACATCCAAAGATCTTGTTTCCACTTCATTATCCTCTGGAATACTGTCCCAATTCACAACACCACATCACTTTCTAGGAATTTAAGTTTGCTGTAGAGATCTTCAAAGGTGAGAAGATCCAATCCTCCTCTTGCTCTTAAAGAGAGAGAAACTTGTCTCCAGGATTCAAGCAAGGCTCTAAGAAAACACATATTCACTTCTTCTTGTTCAGGTTTGATTTTCAAACTGTTCATCTGAGTCACAACTTTTGCATCCTGTCATATCATTTATCAGCCTTCTTCAGATTTTTTCACCCCATCTTGAATTCAGCAAATGCTTGCTTTAACATTGTCTTCTGGAGTTTTCTAGACTCTTCATTCGATCCAAACTTGGCTTTTATGGCATCCCAATGTCTATAACATCAATCATATTATGTAAAATCACTCATGTTCAGCTGGAAGTGCAGAGATCAGAGTGATCAGCTTTAGGATTCTCTCTGAAAAACCAAGTACTCCATTAGCAGAATTGATGAATCCTGATACACTTATTTTATCCATTGGAGTCAGTAGTGGTTGTCTTGCATGTTTTCCTTTCATAACTACATTCGTAGCATTGAAGACAGTATCTTCTGATGTAGTTTTGCATCTTCTATTGCCAACATCATATCACCTACTTAAGATAGGGAACTTTGCTTTGTGATTAACAGTGGTGACTTGGGTAAGATGGTTGACAACTCCCCCGAAGGGCCTGAGCAATAGTCATGATGAATCGAAAGGGAGTTTTTTGAGAGATGGATTAGGTTAGGGTTTATGACAGAAAATCTACCTTAACCAGAAGATCCAACAGGCCTTCTGATACCACTGTGAGATCCCAGTAATAGATCTTTCTAGCCTGTTAAGGGTGGTAGATAACTTTCGCAAGTAAATCTACAAGAGAGGCTCTTGGTTGAATACCACGCTAATATCGGAATCTATAACTCGATAATAAGATAATGGACAATAAGAGATAATAAGAAAGAAACAGATCACTATTGATCAATACATTAAAAATACTAACTATTGGAATGTGTTTTTGAGATCTAGAGGTGTCCATTCCACATTGCCATGGGTTTCTTATATACTAGTGAAACCCTAGCGGCCCAATCTATCTAAACAGGTTTTGACTGATATTGCATTTTCAAATCACCTTTCTAACATTCACGATGCATATCCTAACTAACTATTACAAAACTGCGTTATCAGCAGAAACAATATTACTATCAGCATAAATGATTAACTATCAGCAGAAATGAAGTACTTGATATACTATCAGCAGAAATGAACTATATCTAGCTTTGTTAGTAAGCTAGGGTTTCTTGTAACCTCCCTCTATTATATAAAGAGGGTAGGCGTCTAGGTTATAGGGATCCAATTCATAGCAGACTTCTCCAATGAGAGTCTAAACGCATAGAAAGCGTGTGTAGTAGTTAGTAGTTAGTTTCTTTATTAATGTTTAATAAAGAAAACCTTATTAGTACCTTGATTGTTTCTTATATTCCGCTGCGTGTTACAATCATTGTTATCATACCCTAGATGAGTCCTAATAACGATCTATGGAGTCATTATAGGATTCTACAATTGGTATCAGAGCCTCGTGGCTCTTGATCTAGGGTTAATAAGGTTTTCGTGTATAATTTTATTTTGTTTTATCAAAAGGCATATTTGCCAATTAGGGTTCTTAAGGAAACCCTAATTCGTTTAAAGATGGCAGCAGTCAGGCAGAAGTGAAGGCAGCAGGGTTTCTTCTCAAACCCTAACCTCGAAGCATATGGATTGGTTTACAGCAGGTACACAAGCAGATCAGCAATAACCCTCATACATCTTTTGGGTTCGTAATGTCTTTGAACGATTATAGAGGTTTGGATGTTCCTACTGCTAAGCTTTTACTTATTATCTTCAGGTAGTTCATGGTTCCTGCTGTAGTTCCTGCTGTAAGCTTTGTGTTTCCTTCATGCTTGGTCTGCTTACGGGTTTCTGCTACTAGTATTATAAGGTCCACCAGACGCCCTTAGGGTCCTTGAACAATGAGATGTGTATGGTTCATTTTGGAGGTTCAGTTTATGCTATAATTCTTGATTGAAAATTACACGCTCTTTACAAATATTTTGGGGCATATGATACCATACAGTTCATGATATCGATTATTGAGGAAAAAAGAATAATCAATCATAAGCATTGAGTGGTTGTCTGTGATTTCGTCTGAGCTCACCAAGACTATCAGCCATTGCATGTAATCGCCATGCATATATTGACTACAAGAATTATCCAAAGACATTTATTACTGATATGTAATATGCATGTCTTTTTTTTTTCCTCTTTTCGCACTGAAGGAGATTTGATCTATGCAGCTGAGTTCAAGATTCAAAGATGATTGTGAGTATACTTTTAAGGGGAAGCTTATTTTGAAATAGATCTTAAAACCAGCTACAAGCATCCACTTTCAGGGAACGTTTACGAGTTGCACAAGACCCCTATTAGATATTAACAAAAGGGGAATGAAGATTCACGTTCGTCAAAAAGAAAGATGGGTCATTCAGGATGTGCATTGACTACCGTAAGTTGAATAAGCTAATAGTAAAGAATCGTGTTAGGAATTACAGATTTGATGATTACAAAACCCATAAACAGAAATGAAGAAAGAAGAAACAAAAGGAAACAAGATATGTTAAAGAAGGAAACAAGATCAAGATTAATGTTGATTGAAATCAACATTAATGTTGAAGATATAGATTAGTCAAACATTAATGTGATTAGTCAAACATTAATGTGATGATTAATGTCAATTAATTAGTTTCCTAATTGTATTATGTTTTCTTTTGAATTATAAGGGACCCCCCCCATTTATGTAATAGTTAGTAGCTTTGTTAGTAAGCTTGGGTTTCTTGTAAACCTAACTCTATCTTTCCTAAAGAGGGTAGGGTCTAGGGTTTAAAGTATCCATCTAGTTAGATCTCTCCCATTGAGAGTCTATGAAACGCATAGAGGTAGTGTAGTTAGTAGTGTAATAGTTTCTTTATCATGTTTGATACAAGATAAACCTTATTAGTAATGTTGATTGTGTTCTTTCATATTCCGCTGCATACTTTAAATCAATGTTATCAGACCTTAGATGGTAGATAGGTGGTTTTACAATTGGTATCAGAGCCTCGTGGCTCTTGATCTAGGGTTTATAGGTTTTGCCTATGTTATTTTTTTTCTGTAATTTTTTATCTATATAACACATATGTTTTTGGAGTTCACAGGACGCCCTTGGATCTTGAACAATGAGGATGTGTATGGTTCATTTTGGAGGTTCAGTTTATGCTATAATTCTTGATTGGAAAAGTTACACGCTCCTTTACAAATATTTGGTCGGAGTATGATACGATTCAGCCCTTGACATTGGATCTAGGATACTGGTCGTTGATGCGACGGAGCTCACTGAGACTATCGGCCATAGTATGTGATCGCCATGCTAAATTGTCTTAAACGTAATTATTTCAAAGACATTTTATTACATGATATTGTCTAAGCTATGTCTTTTTCGCACTGAAGGATGATTTGATCTATGCTACTGAGTTCAAGATTCAGAGATGGTGAGTTATACTTTTAAGGGGAAACTTATTGTTGTTATTACTTACCATCTCATGCATCACTTGAGGGGTAAGCGTTTACGAGTTGACAAGACCCATATTAGATGATTACAAAATGGGGAAGAAGATTTATTTTGTGCCAGCTCCTTATTGTGGATGGACATGTTCTACCTTTTGTTTCTTCATGCAGATTGTTTTGTAATATCAAATAGAGGAAGGATTGTTAGTGAATATTGGTTAAGAAAGTATCACGCCGTGATCGTATGTGATGAGAAACTTGTTCAAATTCCCTATGGGAATGAAACTTTGATTTTTCATGGTAACGAAAGTAACAACGGGAGAGAATCTCGGTTGACCATTATCTCATGTTCAAAGGCTCAAGAGTACATGGCAAAAGGATGTCAGATCTTTTTGGCACAGATATCCGCCAAGAAAGAGGAGGACAAGTCGGAAGGAAAGAAACTTAAGGACGTACCAATCGTCCGAGATTTTCCTGAAGTGTTTCCCGAGGACTTGCCGGGTCTTCCTCCAGCTCGACCAGTGGAATTCCAGATCGACTTAATTCCAGGAGCCGCGCCCGTAGCTCGAGCACCGTATCGATTGGCTCCATCCGAAATGAAGGAATTGTCGGAACAACTGCAAGAGCTTTCCGACAAGGGCTTCATAAGACCTAGTTCCTCGCCTTGGGGAGCCCCGGTCTTGTTCGTCAAAAAGAAGGATGGGTCATTCAGGATGTGCATTGACTACCGTGAGTTAAATAAGCTGACAGTAAAGAATCGTTATCCACTCCCGAGGATCGACGATTTATTTGATCAACTCCAAGGATCCAGTATTTATTCAAAGATAGATCTGAGATCGGGTTATCACCAGCTTAGAGTACGAGAGCAAGACATTCCAAAGACGGCATTCCAAACTCGGTATGGACATTACGAGTTTCAGGTTATGCCATTCGGACTGACAAACGCACCTGCGGTATTCATGGACCTCATGAACCGGGTGTGCAAGCCTTACTTGGATAAGTTTGTAATTGTCTTCATTGATGACATACTTATTTATTCAAAGGATGAGAAGGAGCACGAAGAACACCTCAAGGCAATTTTGGAATTGCTTAAAAAGGAGAAGTTGTATGCCAAGTTTTCAAAATATGAATTTTGGATCCCGAAGGTACAATTTCTCGGTCACGTCATTGATAGCAGAGGCATACATGTGGATCCAGCCAAGATAGAATCTATCAAAGATTAGGCATCTCTTAAGGCACCGACGGATTTTCGAAGATTGCTAAATCAATGACAAAGCTTACTTAGAAAGGAATCAAGTTTGACTGGGGTGAAAAAGAAAAAAATGCTTTTCAGTTAATAAAGCAGAAGTTGTGCAGTGCGCCAATTCTGGCTTTACCTGAAGGAAGC
>BQNB010194928.1:0-11409 GCA_026074375.1 Tanacetum coccineum
CACATAAGGCCATATAAGAAAAAAACAAACTATTAAACATGAGACCGAAAAAATAAACCCGCACAAAATTAAAAAAATATATAATAATAATAACAATGGCCCGCAACAACGCGCGAAAATTAACGTCCCGCAGCAATGCGCGGGTAACCCTACTTGTTAGTAACATCATTTATGTTCTCTTGGGCCCTTTAAAAGGCTGGGTTCTTTTTTAATTTGTTCCTTAGCTCTTTTGGTTTTAATATATGTATAAAAAAAGACGAAGCTAACTTTAGATATCTTTATGTGTGTAGCACCAAGATTTATGATATGTTTTATCATACGTTTCAAGATATAACATGATGACAAAGCATAAATAAATTATAAAATCACAATCAGTTTATGAACTTCATTTTGAGTCAGTGATCCGAAAATAAAGGCCTATGGTATGTATGTGAGTTGCCCACTAACCTGGAGGCTGTGAGTTCGGTCTTGTTGAAGACATTTGTAAGATATATTGTGATAAGTGGTATTATGGTATATGGTGTATATTTGTTGATGGATAGAGGAACAAAATACGGAAAAACCAACAGGTCAAGGGTTACTGAATAACATGACTGCAACATTTTCTAGTGTTTTTCTTAAGACAATACGTATAACGGATGCTTACGGACCACATAGAGGGTGGTAAAATAATAAAGCGTGCCTACGGGGCTGAAAACTTATTTATTGACCCAAGCACGAACCTAAGATGATAGACACCCGAACCAAACACATATTTGGAAGGTACCTACGGTTTGGATCACGGTTACCTTAAATGAATAAAACTTATTTGGAATAAAATCAAATTACTTTTTTTTAAAGGCATTGAATCAAATTACTTATATATACGTCTATTTATGTCTCAAACACTAATAACATTCGATGTCCTAGTAATAGATGACATCACGGTAAATTTTTTGCAGATTAATAATATGCTGCTACTGGGAAAACAAACAAGATGAAACATCCCCCATAAAGATTGAAATGACCACATCATCTTAAACACAGCTGAAAGGTGAAAGAAGTAGCATTCGAATGACTTACTTTACATTGATTCAAGTACACATAAATACCACCTAGCATGTGTTGCAACGATAAGAAAAACCTTCATCAAAACAGCTAAGGTTACAACAAAAACCTTAACCTACATGACATCTTTATGTGTGAGGCACAAAATGAGTAGTCATATGGTCAAACAGACTAAAAAGGTTGTTAAAAGCTATACAAGACGCATTCAAAAGATTATCAAGAGTTGGATTTTTACCGAAGTTCCGTAGCATTTCATGACGAAAATAATAAAGGACTGACAATTTTGTGTACAATATAATTAATATGGCTTTAAATAAGAGCTTAAGATCAGCTCAAAACCAAGTTTTAACTCTCCACAATAAACACTATTAACAGCTCCCTTGCATCAAATCAGGTGATTTAACAGCATTTTCCCAACACAATATAACTTAGATTGTGCTGAAAAAGGGGCCGAAAGCAGACATATATAGGAATTTATTTACAATGGCATAGATAATGGCATCTAGAGAAGCTCCCATTCGGACTCTAGTGAGTCATTAGTTACTAACTTCTGTGCTTTCTTATCTTCTGAAAGAGTGAGTGCATGTGATTCATTCTCAACACCTTGTACATTAGGTTCAGCATTGGCATTACTAAATTGTGCAGCAAGTTGTTTATACTCGTGCTTCCTTGACGATTTCTTTTTCAAAGAAAAAACGTTCTGAATCTTTTTCTGCAGGTCAAGTATTTAGTCATCAGAAATGTAAGCTTCATCTAGAGACCAGAGGTGGTAAGATGGGTAGGTTTAGTAATAGGTCAAAACATTGAGATTGTCACGGGTCAATATGTAGTATGGGTCTAAATGGGTCTGAAGGTTGGGTTGACCCGCACACGTCTTGTCTAATGGAAACTACTGATGAGTTGACTACTATTAGAAAATAGTAGTGTTACAATGATGAGTTGATGACCTAAACTCTTAAGATAAAACTGATTTAGAAGGTTGCACTTTTCCTACAAAATTATTTGACCTGTTCGAAATATAACACACAACCCAACTCGACCCCTATTGATAAAATTATAGGTTGAATTTGCCAATCCAAGCTTCACCACATGCAGAGAAAAAATGGGAAGAATGAAATACCTTATAGGACCGTCTTTTTGCTTCTTCATGATTGTCAGGGCGATAATCATTTCCGTCCACTAAAACACATGTTTCCTCAAATCCTGATTCAGGTTCATGTCCAGTAGGTTCCATCATTTGCACAGTTGTATCATTTTCATTATGGTCTTCTGTACTTCCTATAGAATCTAAATAAAATTAGCATTTTGTATACAGAAGAATAGATACCAAGTTTCTGTAAAATAAGAATGCTACGATTTTGCAAGTAGACCCTTTAAACACCTCCGGCGTACCCACCCAAAATAGCTTTGTCAACTTGTCATAACAAGAAATTATTGATAAGGTTTAGGAAACACATGTATAGTAGCTCAAATAGACTGAAGTTATGATTCTGATCTGTTAACATAGATGTAGCGAAATTATCTAAAAAATACACGCAAACCAGAATCGAACAATGGAAAAAAAAAACCGAAATTCAAAAACTTGATAGATAGGTTGTTAACTGATTTTATGTTTCTGCTCCCTCTTTTAACAGTCCGCACATGCACCTATCATTCTAAGAAGTAAAAGTACCACTACTAACTGTAAAAATACAGAACTCCCTTCCTATCAAGACATAGATTCAAGTTTTGGCTTCAAAGTAGTTCACAGAGTAACTATCCAGGGAAATTTTGCATAATTAGAGCGAGCAAGGTTGTTGTAATAACCTTCTTAGCAGGCAGTGCAATTGTTGTCTGTAGAGCCACATAGGCCATTATTAAGGACTGAGTTTAAAATTCCAAATGAAGGACTATATGCTTCATTATTTCCATGCAAAGCACAAATTAATTAGTAGGCAATTGGTTGGATACTGCATGGTTGATAGGATGGAACTAAACTTACATTGATTTCGCCCCATTGAGGCTATTTTGTAGTAACAAAGTATGTACTCGTGATCAAACTTACGCAAAAATTGTTAATCTTTTGCCATTCAGTATAAGATAAATCTTCAACTGAATTAACTTCGTCCAGATTTAAGATATTTAGCTTTGTTATCTTACATTATGAGATATTTGGAAATTGGATATACTATAGCTGGGTTATGTTGGAACTGAACTAAATGAATGTTGTCCAGAATTAGGATATTTTCATTATTTTGGTAGAATGATAGTTTGTAGCAGTTATCCAATGCACATTTATAATCATTAACTTTACTGCCATTCGCTATAATAATAGGAATCCATTTTCTGAAAGATCCTGCCTTTCTTCTTTGGTGGGTCTCCAAAATCCTTACGGATGACCTATGTTGTGTTGTGTTGAAGGGATATCTATATAATCCGCTCGACTTGGGCTTACAACTATCTTAAATAGATGTCGTTACATAACACTACTAGACCAGATATGCTCAGACTGAACTTCTGACAACCTTTACTCTCTTGAATCTTGATGACCTTGGGAAAAAACAGAAGGTGCTCCTTAAAATTCTGGGGTCACCTATGACCGAGATTTAGAGTTATTCAAGCATAATTTCATGCAGCTACCAGAAAAGAACTTGAAGAAACATTCCCACTTATGGATAAGGGGTTCTGAAACTAGGTTCATAGTGTCTAAGGGAGATCAAATAAGACATTTTGGCACAACAACCATATCTTTATTCTCATGCTAGATGTAGACCAGCGGCTCACCTATTGCAACTTTTTAAATTCTACTTAGCAGCAACGCAAACTGTAGTGTCTCAATAGTTACGAGTCCTACAGAACATGTATTATTTATAGTAACACATGGCTAGATACATGCAGGCATAGCAATGCACGACATGTAAGATCAAAGTGAAAACAATACGCCTAGTCCCATAAATATCGCATGAACATCAAATAAAAGTTTGAAAACTAATACAATTTTGAATAATGTTTTTTTTAATGTATTGGTGTGAGGTGACATACCTGTTTGTGGCCGAATGACTTCATCATCAATAGACTGACAGCATTGTGCATTAGAGCTTACATATGAACCTGTCTGAGAAGGAGACACTTGTCTAGTATTGTCACTCGATTCTGCAATCACAAGAGCCAAACATGAAACCATGAACATGAAAGATTGAAAATTACCCTCACAGATATATTCATGGTAGAGGAGAATGACCAGGGAATTTTGATATAATATTTACATGACATATCTATCTATTCTCAGGGGTCCCACATTCATCCCAAAAGTGTAACCTTATAGTAAACATACACCAAAAAGTTACAGATCTTTCCCACAATTGTCATTATTAGGTAATATCTACTTTGACTTGAAACAAAGGGTGAGAGTATTCAATAATTTCCTTTTATTCTAACCGTAGACATTTCCTTTTTACTCAAACAGTGAATCACATGTTTAAGGCTATAACTAGAACTTCAACTATTAACAAAGTGGGACGAATTACCAGCTTAAACAGAGAAGTTACCTGTACGAGACACAACTCCATCAAGGGACTGGCAACTTGATGTATTGGATGTAGCTTGCAAACTTGTCTGAGAATCCAACCCACTATTTTCACATGTATCTGCGGTAAATGGCAAATAATGTAAGAATTTTAAATGTTCAAGTGTGCCAAAAGATGCATATATGAAGAATTACCTGTAGGTCTTGCTCTGAAGACATTGCTCGAAGAGATGCATCTTGATCTTTTCCCGTCTTTTGCAATGGTTTTAGTAGATACAGTCGTGCCAGAAGCTGGAGAAGTAGGTGAAGTACCCACAATCGTATTAAATATTTTCCCTTCCTGCTCTCCTTTTGACTCGCCCGTTGTAGCTTCACTTGCCGCTTGCATGGTCATACGCTCACAATTCTCTTCATCGTTATCACTTATTTCCCAATTAATCGATGCTGCAGACCAGTCTTCCCAAACATCATTACTAGAATTCGATTTATCCTCAGGAATACCCTTGACACATTTATCCTCAGTGATACCCTTGACACGCATGTTATCAATAGCAACTTTCTTGAAGCTTGATATTGGCCTTTTGACCTTGTGTACCCCAAACTCAAGATATGGATTCAGTGACAATTCAGCACTAGCAACTCGAGAGAGATCCTTCGAAGACGGAGGTACCATATCCTGCATGACATCAGAACAGAACTTTTTCATACTTGCGCCCACTGTCTGGACTTGATTTTCAACGTATTTAGCTGTTTCCTGAAAGAAGTTACCATGAAACAAACATTGATCGTGTCAAAGATGCTTCCCAAAATCACGTTTTTTTTACATAAGGTTGTTGAAAAAGATACTACTTGATTGACGGGTTCAATTATAACTAGTATAGTAGTAATACCTGAGACATTGCTTCTTCAACCTCCAAACACATTGCTTCGAACTTTTGGTATATATTACCAACCCAGGCTATACCTTTAAAATCCATGGATTCCATAAATCAGGACAAGCACAAAACCTTTCTGTCACTTCGCCTAATAAACCTCCAAAATAGCCCCTGAACCAACGCAGATTGTATCTTTTAGAGGGTTGTTTCTATTATGAGCACACTACACTAGAGAACACTAAAATAGAAAACCATTACATATGATTGTGAGCTTGTATGATGTGCCTATATGTAGAAAACGATAGTTGGCGAAAAGGTCCTAAAATATAACTTGTATCAATGTTTAATGGTCAGGCAATTAGTCCTAAACAGTAACATTATCGCAACTGCACCGAGATTCCATAATTCAGAGTCACCTCACAAGGAGTCCTACATATACATGATTTCATTCGTGGTCCGTCTTAAGAATAAGTAAACAACAACATAACGCTCAACTTAGTCATAAATATGTTATTAATACTTGAAAGGTAATCCATCATAAACCCAATAATCAAAGCTGTGGAACCACAAAAACATGGATGACGGCATTTAATACACAATTTATTTTATACTAGTACCTTTTAAAAGTAAAACTATCCCCACAAGTTAAATCCCTTACGATTCATTAGTTTTAACTTTTTGACTTTTTTATGCGAGTCAAATAAAAAATCTCCAATTCTCAATCACGTAATTACACAAGTGCAAACAACAAGCATACATGGCATGGCATTATACCAAAACTACTCCTTATCCGTTAAGGGCGTGTTTTTTTTCTCCCTTCCTTCTTCTCTAACAAAACGTATACACAGGGACGGAACCATAACAAAAAGTCATTGTGCATTTAGGGAAAATCAAACAAGACTACATATACAATTTCTTGGGTATACAAAATTGGGGTTATCCCGCGAACCCCCAGGACCCACCCTGGTTCCGTAAGTATACAGAAAACATAAGAAACAACCTTGAACAAACCAAATTAACGTTAACTTTTATGATGAATAAAATTGGTGAAAACAAACAAAACTCTAACAGAAGGCCAAACACCTGACACGTGGCAAAAAAAAAGTCAAAACTTAAACTTGAACAACAACACCAACAAATATATTACATGAATTATAAGAAAGTTTAAAGTTGAACAACACAAGTCGATGATAAAGATGAAATTGATGGACTTAAGTTTTGAAGATGATGATGAAGAAGAAGAATTATGTAGAAAATAATAAAAATGATTTGATTATATATTTATTTAAGAAAGAAGGAAAGAAAACCCAATAAGATGATGGTGTATTGGAAGGAAGGGTTTAGGGGAAGAAGAGTTTGTTTGTTTGTTTGAGTAAAGGAATTCCCTTATTTTTATCAAACGATACATACCCAGAGACTTATAATATACAGTAACTTTTTAATTGGATTTCTATTATCTTTATATCCTTAATTAATACTACTTGGTGTACACGTGTGTCTTTCTATATCAGGAGGCCCTCCTTCAACTTCATTTCATTTCATTTCATGCCTCCTCCTCCCCAAGGTATAAATGTCTATTTATTTTAACACTGGTTGACTAAAATCAAATAATCACAAAATATCTGACTAGTGGTAATTAACAAACCCCAACTAATTTTCTTTTTAGCTTTTATTTGATTAAACACTATAAATTAACAACGGAAACTAAAAACCCATCACAAAATACTCTAATGGTAAGGTTTATTGTTTCTTCGCCAAATCCGGTGGCTAAAGAAAAATCACAAACAGTTCCATATGAGGTCGCGTGCATCTGAGTCAAAAAAAACTCCCTAACCTCACCTGGTTAATACTTAATAGCTGTCTTGATTTCATCAATATCTTTGTATTTCACTATTTTTTTTTAATGCTACAAAATTAATAACCAACATCACATAGGGCTGACCATATTGGACCGTCGATCAAACGAACATATTTCGGTTCGTTCTTCGGTCCATGCTTTTAATCCGGTTTTAAAAAAAACCCGGCGATTATGATTTGTTAGACCGGACCGGACCGGGGCATTTTGGACCAATTCGGTTTCGGTCCGGTCCGGTCTTGGTCAGTCCGGTTCTCGGACCATGATCACCCTTAACATTACATGATGCATTAATTTTACTCGTTGACCTCCCAACTCGAAGTAACCCAACTCTAATATCAAAGACTAAAAAGCACACATGTGCAGTACCATACACACCCAAAACAATGGGAAGTTTTATTAGCAAAGCATACAAACTGCATACAATAACAGACAACAAAATAACACTAGGTAATGGGTGTTTCATAGATAACAGAAACGCAACAGCATAAAATAATTGATATTATGAAATAAAATGCTATATTTACCAACTCATTATAGAACATGAAATAACTGATAACTCAGTTTAAAGGAAAGATTCATCACTAAGCTGCTTGAAAATCTCCAAAATCGTCGTCAGGCACGTCTTGAGCAGTTTGTTTTTCGACAGAATCGGGTTCAGTTGATTGCTTGTCAAAAGCAGTTGAAAAACTGTCTTTGGGACTTCCATCAAGGGACAACCTTGAGGGCGAGTCTAGAGGGGTTTTCACTGCATTAACAGGTGGTGAAAGTGATGGAGATGGAGGTGGGGGTGGGAGTATGCTGGTAATTGAATTCTTTCCCTTTTCTTTTTGATCTAGTCCCTGCTCGAAGAACTTGGACCTCACGCTTCGACCACCTTTCTGTAATGAGAATACGAGTGAACCAACATTAGGAATACTATATCCATAAAAAAAAGGAATTCGATTACAATTTTCGATTGCAATACATAGCAAGATGCTTACACTTCATTTCTAGTTTGGTCAGTCAATTTTTAGTATCGTTATAAAGATATGTTAACTTTTTAAGTGAAGACTAAAGGATTTACTAAGGGTTTTTTTTAGTATATTGAATGTTATTTACAAGGATAACGATGAAAATCAGTGAACGTAAGTTGCTAGTTGATGATTCTTGTGATTTGTAAGTTGCTAGTTGACGATTCTTGTGATTTGCTCAATAGAATATATCAGCAGTTCACATTTTCACTTTAAAGTGGGGAGCCTAATCCTTGCCTGCATAAAATATTTTACAAGATTTCACCATATAAAATGTAAACCCCCTATTAATGCACATAGTTTATACAGATTTTTCACCGAACACTAACATGATTTTCACATAAAAACTTGCAAGTTTCATGGTACACATCCCCGAAAGATATTTTTAAAAAATGAAATTTGAAAGAAGGAAGCATTGAGCCAAATAATCTAAGAGCTAGGAATTTATGTCAATCTTGAATCATAGGTCCTGAACTAATATCGAACAACAAAGGTTATAGGATCACTTCAAACTAGATGTGACAATTTTTCCCCATTTACTTATAAATGGGTCGATTGGGGTTATGTTTTCTCTCAAAAGGATTGAACCACAATTATCTTATAACAAAACAAGTCAAATGGGAAACCCACAGTGTATTATCAATTTTAAAAATCAGATTTTCTCATAATAGTTTAACTTTTGCGACATAATTGTAAAACTACTTATCTACAAAGAAATTGGACGGAAAGACTTACAGGTCAACCCATCCCGAGTACAGTTACCTGTTTTACCCGTTACCCAACCAACCCGTTCACTTGCCACCTCTAGTTCAAAAAGAAAATATAAACTATAAGTTTGCTTACGTTCTTCAGTTGAAGCACTATTGTTTCTCCATCTTTTAAACTATAATCGACGGAAGAAGTTTTCTGATACTGCTGTTCCATCTCTTCAGCAGTTTTCTTCTTATTAAGGTACCTTCAAGCAATATATGATGTTTAGTCATTAAAAAAATCAATGCTCTTAAAACAGAGTTAATAACTGAAACATCTTAAGGAAATGGGATTGAAGAATGTGATTGAATATATGAATTAGAGAAGTACTTCATATGATCATGAAGAGCAGCTTGGAAATCATAGGCTTGAGGTCTTTCTCGAAATCCTATACCAATAAAAGCATGGCGAAGGCGACCACCTGCATTATTTTCAGACAATTCATGGCTTTGTTTAAGGAATCACAAGTTAGAGGAGGCAAAAAAGAGCAAGCCAGAGATTTGACACACTAGATATAGAGCTTATCACACATCAACCCATTTTTAGGACAATGGGTCAAAACTGCCACCTCTAACTAATTATCATAACGTTTTCAATGGAAAGAAGAATATTCACTAAAGCATGTACACTTACCGATGTTCTCTTCCACGCGTAGAACAAAATACCTGCAGAAAAATATAATAGTTAGTAATACAATAGTCAGTCGGAGATATAAGCCATATGACTCCCAGGATATAGCAAATTTCAGGGAGACTAAACATGCAAAACAATTTCTCGGAAAAAATTACTTAGGGGCGATGAATAAGTCATGATCTGATTCTTTAGTAAACACAAATATTGAATCGATAAAGATAAATTTGATAGCTGTCACAGATTAGACGACGATTTACCGGCTGCTATCAATTACAGGCTCCACGGGATGAGGCTCTCCGTCTCTTAAAAATGCCCGAGCATAGAGTTCACCTAAAGATTAACATAAGTAACTATACAATCCATAAATGCAGTAAACAATAAAAGCAGAAATATAATCACCTGTTGTCTTATCTTCAAGTCTGATAATACACTCTTCTCCCTTGCTAACTACCTTCATTGTTCCCTCCCAAGCCCATTTGTTTATATCCCATTCATCAGCCCTATAACAAAGCATACACTGATAAGTCCCACATCCCCCAGCATGTACAAATAACAGTTATAAAGCCTTTACTGTACTATCTCAGTTACATAATAGATGTGAGAATACTTTATTTATGTTTTGTAAAGAAATTCGTTGATTAAAAATCACTGACCAACATCCCCTTATACTTGTAGCTTTAAGTATGTAACTGATATTAGGGATCAGGTGAAAAGAAGTTACAGGTTACATGATAACATTTCCTAGTTTGAAAATTAAAGTTTCAAGGTGTAATCACTTGAGTTCTTAGCGCTTGAAGTTACAATCAAAAGAAACACAGGTGACAGAAATACTAATATTCGTAGTAATTTTACTCATAAAAACATTATCAACTTGATAACTACTCATTACTTCTCCCAGATTTCTTGACCTAGAGAACAATAACAAACATATATACGAGTTTTAAGATAAGTGAAGAAAGTAGATGTAAGTAACATCATATGCATCACAGTTGACACTTATTTTAAGATAAAGATCTTAGAAAAAATGGAGACATGGAAGAAAGAACCAAAAGAAATCCAATAAATGCAAACGTAGTTTGTGAATCTAATATAGACAAGATACTTTACATCATTGACCGCAGACTGTTTTTTTTCTATCGACGAATTATACTATTTCAAATTCCAAAGCATAGGTCAATATATAAAAGAAGCAAGATAAATTATGTTTTAACTAGGAACCATATGAGTATAACTACAACAACAACAACAACATACCCAATCCCGCCGAAGCGAGGTATGGGGGAGGTGAACGTAGGCAGATCCTACCCCTACCTCCAAGATAAACCCGAAAGTAGAGAGACTGCTTCCAGGGGACCTCCGGCCAGTGTACGTGTGCATTATAGAGAAGCTCAAGGAAGGAAAACAAAAACAAAGCAAAAGCAAACAAGCAACCAATACCATACAACCAAGAAGAATGAACAAACACCAAACAAGCGAAGAGCACAATAACCACACAAAAACGGCCAAGATAAAACGCCAACCAAACAGGCATATAAGCAAACGAGAGACAACAAAACAAGCAAAACACGCGAGAGACACAAGCGCAGACAAGATGGATCCCATAAGCAGACCACAGCTCAAACAAAACAAATAAACAGAGCCAACAATCCAAACAACGAACGACAAGAGCACGACAAGCAACACATGCAGAGCAAACAAGCATACCGGCACACAAGAGACAACAAAACCTAG
>BQNB010194931.1:0-11409 GCA_026074375.1 Tanacetum coccineum
AATAGAATCAAAAGATTTGTTCTTCAAGTCTTTGGGCTTCTTTCCTTCCATATTCTTCAGGTAAGTACACATGATTTTTCTTTGTTAAGCTTGGGTTGTCGGTTTGTTCCTCTTCTCTTATGCTCTTTTTGCTACAAAGTGATTTCTTCTTTTCTCCAAAAGTTGTACAAATAATGTAGCCTTTTCTGTATCAGACAACTATTCTTGCTCTTGTCCTTGTAGTCTTTGAGCCAATTCATGATCAACTTTAATCTTAGCCTGAATATCATCCCATTCTTCAATCAAGGCAACATTGGCTTCTTGTTCTTTTTCAGCTTTCTCTCTTGCAAGTCTTACTTCCTCATCAAATTCATCTTGTAACTTTGAAGCAATTTCTTCATCAAGCCTGATTAGTTTTGTTTCTTCTTTATAGGTTTCTTAGGTTCTATCATTTTCCCTTTGCCTTTGTCTTGAAAATTTGCCTGTGATGGTTGTTGTGAAGAAATTGTTGTTGTTGTTGTTGTACCTGGCTCTTGAAAAACAATTCATTTCCTTGGAGTTGAAATTATAGCAGTTGTTGTTGTAGTAGCACTATCCTTTGTTGAAGCAGTGACAATACTAACTGGTACACTTGGCTCTTTTATAACATCCCCTTTTTCCTGAACTTTTTCACTTTTCAAAGCTGCAAGTGCTTGAGCCAAAGTAACTTCATCAACACTTAAATTCACATCTTTAGCAGCAACTACTTGTTCTGCCAACACCTCATCACCAGTCAAAGTATCCACATCAAACATCTCTGCACCAACATCAATTTGATCATTAACTAGGGTAATGTCTTCAGCATCATCAATATCAGTAATCCTCCTCCCTTGTTTGGATGCATCCTCACTCAAACTTTCTTCATCTCTAGAGGATTCTACCCTATCACTTAAACCAACTTTGTATAATCTTTTAAGCTTATGAGTTCTTGACTTATTCTTCTTTTCAATCTTCTTGACCCTCCTTTTCAAACTTGCAATATCATTAGCTTAAGTGGTCTTTGTAGTCTCTAAATCAAGAACTCTTGTTTGTAAATTTGTACATAATTCCATCAATTCATTAAGTTTTAGACTATCCTCACCACTTCGAAGTGTGTTACCTCTTGCAAGTAGTGGATCATTGGTAAGTTTAGATACACTCTCAAACCTAGTTCGAGTAGTAGTATCCCTCATGGTTTCTTGGCGCCTGGGACCACCACGTAAAGTAGTTCATTGGGAACCAGCTTCATTAGGTGTTGTCTTGGATTGGGTCTTATCTATGTTACCACTGTCCTGCTCTACTTCTAAGCTAGAAGCAATAGGACTACTAGACTGAGGTATCTGAGTGTCCTTTCTATTTGGCTTCCTAGGTTTTTGTTTCTTTTGAGGTTGAGGAGATGGTTGAATAATGGTAGGTGTGTGATGGGGATCAGTGGGATTTGCTGAACCTTCACACATTTCTGCTTGTTCTTGTACCACCATTGTTTGGAATAATGGTGTTTCCCTTCCAAAAAAACCTTTCCCTACCCTTCTCATGCATCCAAAAATCTTCTTAGTGTGACAGGGTGTAACATAAATTCTGTTATGACTTGACGTCCTTTCAAGTTGTTGATCCAGAAAGACTTGTACAAACCTTGGATACATCAAGAATTTACCAAACACATTCTCCAAGTTCTTAACCATACTTTCAAAAATGTACTTTGAAAAGTTAAACTTTTGGTTTGTAGCTAAACAGATAATTGCAGAAGCCACAGTGCTACTAAATTCATTCCATGCTGTAGTCTTTGCACTTAGACATTGTAAAATCGTATGAAAGTGAGTTTTTGTGAAACCTGCTCATGCCTTATTAATGCAAGTTGTTCAAAGATGGTAGCATTGGATAGATAATCAACACCTTCAGCATCTTCCAGTTGAAGATTTCTTCTTACAGTTGACTCAGTTATGATTATCTTCTTCCCATCCACTAGGGCTTGTAACTATTCTTCCCCATTGACAATTTTTTCTTTGACAGTAGCCCAGAACTATTCTATGCACGAATATATATAGTGGGATTGATCGTTAGTGCAACTCTCTATAGGGTTAGGAAAATTAAGACAATCCACATTTGTACAAACCCTTCACTTTCAGATAGATTTAGACAAAAAAGCGACCATGTTATGAGTATCATCAAACTTTAGATTCGCCATGTGCTGAGGTTTTTGATGATGGGATGATAACATTTAGTTAGGGGTTAGATTGGTAATAAAAGACATCTTGAAGATTACTGCTGCAAGTTATAAGATAACAAACTAGCTGCTTATAGTCTCTACTAACTGGATGAAGTTCAGAAGAAATAGACTAAGTTATTAACTACAGCTAGTTGTAAAGTTACTTCTGCAGAAGTGTTTTGTGCTATATTCAAGATATAGACTGTTAGTTAATATGTAAGAACTGCTTATAAGATAAGTATTAGCGATATTTTAATGAAAAAGATAAGTATCTTTTAATTAAGTTATAGAATGAATCCAAGAAATCCATAGAAATATAATTGTAAACCGAACTATGACTCCTTAGAGTATAAAAGGAGTACCTAGTGTGACATAATATCAATAACTCTCAATAGTCTAGAAAATAGTTTATAGCTTCAAGGATTTTGTAACCTAACACTTTTAGATTGTTTTGTTTTATATTGAGGCTGAAATTTTGGAATTATACAATCTTGTTCATTACTGTTTTATTTATTGTTCTTCTTAGTATCATAGACTAGATTCTGCATAGTCTTTGATATATTCAATCAAAGTTTCTACTATAGTAGCTTTGGATTTATCCAGGATTACTAATCCTTATATACAAACTAAGGAGAGAAAGATCTATTCAAGTGGGATCAACAAGTGGTATCAGAGCTTGTTAAGAAACTTTGAATAAGAAGAAACAATCTACACATATTAGATCATTTTTTTGTGAAAACATGGAGGCAGTATCTTCACCAATGGTTGCTGCTACAAAACTTCCAGTGCTCAATCTAAGTGAATTTGAGCTTTGGAAAATGAGGATAGAACAATACTTTCTAATGACAGATTATGCTCTTTGAGAAGTAATAGTAAATGGAGACTCACCTACACCAAAGAGAATTGTTGATGGTTGACTCGCTAAAACTTACTCCTTAAAACTTATCTATATATGATATAAATACATAGATAAATGTAAACATAGATAAATATATATCAAGGAACAAAATCTGCGAAATCAATGAAACCGGAAGCAGTATTAAAACCTATAAATGTGCTAAGACTCTGATAGAAGCTATAGAGAAAAGGTTTGGAGGCAATAAGGAATTAAAGAAAATTCAGAAGACACTTCTAAAGCAACAGTATGAGAATTTCAATGGATTAAGCTCAGAAGGACTTGATCAAACCTATGATAGGCTTCAAAAGCTTATCAATCAGTTAGAAATTCAAGGTGAAACTATTTCTCAAGAAGGTATGAATCTAAAGTTTTTAAGAAGTCTCCCATCAGAATGAAAGACTCATACCTTGATCTGGAGGAACAAACCTGATTTAGACACCATAAGCATGGATGACCTATACAACAATTTGAAGATTATTGAAACTGAAGTTAAAGGGTCATCAAGCTCAAACCAAAATTCATAAAATGTGGCTTTTGTGTCTTCCAATAACTCTGGCAGTTTCAATCAAGCTCATGGTTCTAACTCTGCCAATACTGATAGTATGAGTGATGATGTGATCTATTCTTTCTTTATAAACCAATCCAACAGTCCACAATTAGATAATGAGGACTTACAACAGATTGGTGCTGATGACTTGGAAGAGATGGATCTAAAGTGGCAGATGGCTATGCTGACCATGAGAGCCAGAAGATTCCTAAATAAGACTGGTAGGAAGATTAGTACCAATGGTTCTGAGACCATAGGGTTTAACAAATCAAAGGTGAAATGCTATAACTGTCATAAAAGGGGCCACTTTGCAAGGGAGTGTAGGGATCCAAGGTAGAACAGGAACAGAGAACCTATAAGGAGGAATGTAACAGTGGAAACAACAGAGATAAAAGCTTTGGTGGCTCAAGATGGACTTGGGTATGACTGGAGTGACCAGGCTGAAGAAGGACCTACAAACTTTGCACTTATGGCATATACATCCTTCAGGTTTCTTCAAGTTCTTTAAGCTCGAGATTCGAGGTATCTACTATTCTGAAGCATGTTTTTAAAATCTTATAAACTCTCAACGAACATTATGAATAATCTGAGAAAATTTTTAAAAATTGTCAATTAAATGTTAGGACTTATAAGCAGGTCTAGAATTTTGTACAGGCCAGACTAGATGTGTATAAAAAAATGAGGTTGTTTTTGAAGAGACATAAAGAAATTTAAAACTTGATATTATATAAAGAGATAATGACACTAAACAGATCTAAAAATAAATTTTGAAAAACAGAAAAGGAAGGAGATAATTTAAAAACTTACCTTAGAAAAGTATGAAAATTATCAATAGAAAATAAGCAAACTGTTTAGATTTCAAGTAAAGTGATAAGTTCATGAACTGGTGTAGGGAATGATAAGTTCCAAGAGATGATATATCAAGTGTCTGATTGTCAGGTGAATGATAAGTACAAAACAGGTGAAGGGTATCATGCAGTTCCACCTCCTTATACTAGGAACTTCATGCCCCCTAAACCTAATTTGGTACTTGCTGATGAGGAAGAATATGTTTTTAGTGAGTCAATAACTAGTATGTTGCATTGCAACAAGTAATCTAAGACTATTAATCAAAGCCTAAGTCTATTAGTGAACGACTAATTAAGACGATACCTGACAGTGAGGAATGTGAATGAACGAGTTTAAGTCTAAACAAGAAAACCTAGTTTTTCGCTAAAGTAGAATTTATCAAATCTAATAAGCAAGGAAAACAAACCTAGATCTGTTTATGAAGGTAGAGAACAATAAGCAAGCTAAATACCCTAGAAAAATAATCGAAGTCCTAGAGGTAACCAGAGAAACTGGAATAATTTGATGACTCAAAAATGAGGAAGTAATTTTGAGTTTAAAAATAAAGCTTGCTATGTGTGTGGCAGTTTTAACCATTTGATCAAAGATTGTGATTTCTATGAAAAGAAAATGGTTGAAAAGCCTGTTTGGAACAATGCTAGACGGGTGAATCACCAAAATTCTCAAAGAATATCTCACCCTCATCCAAAAGGAAATTGTGCTCCAAAAGAAGTCTTAATGAAATCTGGCCTTAAAACACTTAATATTGCTAGGTAAAACTTTTCAAAAGCAACAGTATTAGTTTATACTGCCAGATCAGTTAATACTGCTTTCCTAAGACCAACTGTGAAACGAAACTGCAAGACCCATATCAAAGTTTTTAATAAAGCACATCATAAATTAGAAGGTCCTTTAACCAGTTACAACAAATAAGAATAGTAATATAAAATGAAAAAGTTAATACGTTATGGAAATGTTAACTACTGCAGTGCCAAAGCATAGTTAAGTGATACAAAGGGAAAAATGAGGCTAATGTAGGTTAGGCCTCAGCATGTTTAGGTTTGGAGACCAAAGAGGCAAAAGATTTTTAGACCATGTCTCCAGACACATTTTATTGGGGTGCATCAATGACATTAAAAGATTTACTATGTTTGATGCACGAAGGCAGATCCACGTGTGTCATGGCTTTGGATCCCAAAAGTACCTGAGTCTCTTATCTTATGACAGGGCAATCCACAACTAGAATTGCAGGAACAAAAAAGGAGTAATTAATAGTGTCATTAGAAGACACATCACATGGAAACAATCCACCCTATCAATTATGAAGAATTGATGGTGATTTGTTGCCTTTAGAGGAGATCCCAAAGGAGGTAAATCACTGGTAAAGGTAAAATCAGTATAGGTAAATTGGATTTTGAAGATGTGTACTTTGTTAAGAAGGAACTTAATTTAACCTTTTCCAAGTCTCATAAATGTGAGACAAGAAAAACAGTGTACTTTTTAGACAGACCCTAAATGTGTTGTTTTTGTCTCCGACTTTAAGCTACTTGATGAAAATTCATGTCCTTGCTTAGAGTTTCCTAGAAAGGATAACATGTACAATGTTGATTAAAGAATAATGTTCCTTCAGGATGTCCTAACTTAGTCTCTATTGTAAAGGCCACATTAGATAATCTCATCTTTGCATAGGAGGCTTAGGCAATATAAATTGTCAAACTATGAACAAATGTGATGGGAAACCTTGTAAGAGGATTTACCTTTAAAAGATTTTTGAAAATAAACATACAAAATTTTTGCTTTCAGAAAGGAAAGCAACATAAAAGCCTCAGTGTAAGACCAAGACTGTAAGCTCAATCAGCCAACATTTGTAAAGAGTCTAATGAAAAAGGTGTACTGCCTAGTTGTCACAGATGACTATAGTAGGTTAGTTTTGTTTTTTTCTTTTTAGCACTAAATGATGAAAATAGTGAAATCCTATAAAACATTCATAACTGTGCCATAGAAAATCTAATAGACCTTAAGGTAAAAGTTATTAGATGTTGACAAAGAACTGAAGTCAAGAATAAGGTCATGAATCAGTTCTGTAAATGACAGGTATTAAGAGGGAATTTAGTGTTTCTAGGACTCCACAATAAAATGGAGTAGCAAAAAGGAAAATAGAACACTAATAGAGGCTGCTAGGACTATGCTAGCTGATTCAAAGTTACCTACTAACTTTTGGGCTGAAGAAGTTAATACTGGTTGTTATGTATAAAATAGGGTATTAGTAATTAAGCTACAACAAGACCCTTATGAAACATTTTTCTAGGTAGAAAACTGCTTAAGCTTCATGAGACACATTTGGTACATAACAACCAGTATTAACATCTTCACCCAAAAGTTTAGTGAGGTATCTTTGAATCAGCTAGCATAGTCCCTAGCAGCCACTATTATTGTTCAATTATTCCTTTTTGCTACTCCATTTTATTGTGGAGTCTAGAACACTAATTCCCTCTTAATACCTTCATTCACAGAACTGATTCCATTACCTTATTCTGAATTCACGTCCTCAATGTCACATTTTAAGTACTTTTACCTTAAGGTCTATAAATATCTATGCCAGTTATGAATGTTTTAAGATCTTCACTATTTTTCATCCTAAGTGCTAAAAAGAAAAACAACTAAACCTACTATTAGTCATCTTGTGACAACTAGTAGTACATCTTTTTCATTAGACTCTTTACAAATGTTGGCCTAAACAAATCCATATGCAACATTTGTAATGGTTGGCTGATTGAGCTTACAGTCTTGGTCTTACAAGAGGCTTTATGTTGCTTTCCTTTCTGACAAGACAACATCATGTATGATTATTTCAAAAAATCTTTAAAAGGTAACCTCTTACAAGTTTCCCCTCACAATGTTTTGTTCAGAGTTTGAAATTTAATGGCTCTAAGCCTCCTATGCCAAAGATTAGATTCATCTAATGTGGCCTTTGCAAAGAGACAAGTTAGACCTCCTGAAGGAACAATATTCTTTAAATCAACACTGTACATGTTATCTTTTCTAGGAACTCTAAGCAAGACATGATTTTCATCAAGTAGCTTAAAGTCAGGAGACAAAACAACACATTCAGTGTCTGTAAAAAGAACACTGTTTTCATGTCAACATTTTTAGACGACTGAAAAGGTTAAACTTAAGCTCCTTAACAAAGTACACATCTTCAAAATCCAATTTACCTGTACTGATTTTACCTTTACCAGTGATTTTACCTCCTTTGGGATCTCCTCTAAAGGCAACAAATCCACCATCAATTTCTTCATAATCTGAGAGGTAGGACTTGTTTCCAATCATGTGTCTAGAGCATCCATCGTCAATTACTCATTTTTCTTGCAATTATAGTTGTGGATTGCCTTGCATAAAAAGTAAGAGACTCAGGCTCTTTTAGGGATCCAAGCCATGACAGACTTGGATCTGCCTTGTGCATCAACATAGTAAAATCTTTTAAAGTTCATTGATGCACCATTGTGTCTGGAGACATGGTCTAAAACCTTTTGCTTTGGTCTCCAAACCCAACATGCTGGGGCCTTAACAGCATTAGCCTTATTTTCTTTATCACTTACTACTGCTTTTGGCCCAGCAGTAGTAACATTTCCCATAACAGTATTAACTTTTTCATTTAAATTACTATTCTTATTTGTTGTAAACTTGTTAAAGGACCTTCTAACTTATGAATGTGCTTATTCAAGAACTTTGCACTGGTCTTGCAATAGTTCAACAGTGGTGTCTTAGGAAAAGCAATTAACTGATCTTCCAGTATAAACTAATACTGTTGCTTTTGATAAAGTTTTACCTAGCATATTAAAGTGTTTTTAATGCAGATTACATAAGACTTCTTTTTGGAGCACAATTTCCTTTGGATGAGGGTTGAGATATTCTTTGAAGAAATTTTTGGTGATTCACCCGTCTAGCATTGTTCCAAACAGCTTTTCCAACCATTTTCTTTTCATAGAAATCACAATCTTTGATCAAATGGTTAAAACTGCCACACACATAGCAAGCTTTATTTTTAAACTCAAAATTACTTCCTCATTTTTGAGTCATCAAAAGATTCCAGTTTTCTCTGTTACCTCTAGGACTTCGAGATATTTATTTCTAGGTAGTTAGCTTGCTGTAGTGTTCTCTACCTTTCAAAACAGACTTCCCAAGGTGTTTTTCACATGCTCATTAGATTTAATAAATTCTACTTTAGCAAAACTAGGTTTTCTCTGTTTAGACTTAAACTCAGTCTCATTCACATCCTCACTGTCAGATATCCAGTCTTCAATTAGTCGTTCACTAATAGACTTAGGTTTTGATTCAATAGTCTTAACTTCACTTGTTGCAACTGCAGACATACTAGTTATTGACTCACTAAAAACATATTCTTCCTCATCAGCAAGTACCAAATTAGGTTTAGGGGGCATGAAGTTCCTAGTATAAGGAGGTGGAACTGGCAGAGACCCTTCACCTGTTTTGTTTTATCATCACTGACAATCAACACTTGACTATCAATCACTTGACTATCATACCCTACACCAGTCTTGAACTTATCACTTACTTGAATCTCTAACAGTTTGCTTAGATTCTTAGATAAATTTTCAAACTTTTCTAAGGTAAGTTTTAAATTATCTCTTTCCTTTTCAGCTTTTTCAAATTTATTTTTAAGCTCTGTTAGTGCATTATCTCTTAATATAATATCAAGTTTTAAAATCTTTATGTCCTCTTCAAAAACAACCTCATTCTTTTTATACACATCTAGTCTGGCCTGTACAAATTCTAGACCTGCTTTATAAGCTCCTACATTTAATTGACAATTATTAAAATATTTTCTCAGATTATCATAATGTTCTTTGAGAGTTTCATAAGATTTTAAACATGCTTCAGAATAAGTAGATACCTCAGAATCTGAGCTTAAAGAACTTGAAGAACCTGAAGATGTATATGCCATAAGTGCAAAGTTTGTAGGTCCTTCTTCAGCCTGGTCACTCCAGTCATACCCAAGTCCATCTTGAGCCACCAAAGCTTTTATCTCTGTTGTTTCCACTGTTACATTCCTCCTTATAGGTTCTCTGTTCCTGTTCTACCTTGGATCCCTACACTCCCTTGCAAAGTGGCCCCTTTTATGACAGTTATAGCATTTCACCTTTGATTTGTTAAACCCTATGGTCTCAGAACCATTGGTACTAATCTTCCTACCAGTCTTATTTAGGAATCTTCTGGCTCTCATGGTCAGCATAGCCATCAAAGCCATCGCACATTAGATCCATCTCTTCCAATCATCAGCACCGCCTGTGCAAGTCCTCATTATCTAATTGTGGACTATTGGATTGGTTTGCAAAGAAAGAATAGATCACAACATCACTCATACTATCAGTATTGGCAGAGTTAGAACCATGAGCTTGATTGGAACTGCCAGAGTTATTGGAAGACACAAAAGCCACATTTTGTGAATTTTGGTTTGAGCTTGATGACCCTTTAACTTCAGTTTCATAAATCTTTAGATTGTTGTATAGGTCATCCATGCTTAAGGTGTCTAAATCAGGTTTGTTCCTCCAGATCAAGGTATGAGTCTTCCATTCTGATGGGAGACTTCTTAAAAACTTTAGATTCATATCTTCTTGAGAAATAGTTTCACCCAGAATCTCTAGCTGACTGATAAGCTTTTGAAGCCTATCATAGGTTTGATCAAGTCCTTCTGAGCTTGATCCATTGAAATTCTCATACTGTTGCTTTAGAAGTGTCATCCTGAATTTCCTTAATTCTTATTGCGTTCCAAACCTTTTTCTCTATAGCACTACCAAGTCTTAGCACATTTATAGGTTTTAAACTTTAGTTGATGTTCATTTGGAAGAGCCATCAATAATGTACCTCTTGCCTTTAACTCATTCTTCCTTGCTAACTTCTCCTCTGTAGTTATAGGAGGATACGTTTGTTCAACACCATCAATAGTTCTCTTTAGTAGAGGCGAGTCTCCATTTACTATTACTTCTTAAAGAGCATAATCTGTCATTAGGAAGTACTATTCTATCCTCATTTTCCAAAGCTTAAATTCTCCTGCATTGAGCACTGGAAGTTTTGCAGCAGCAACCATTGGTGAAGATACTGCCTCCATGTTTTCACAAACAAATAGATCTAGTAAGTGTAGATTGTTTCTTCTTATTCAAAGTTTCTCAACATGCTCTGATACCACTTGTTGATCCTACTTGAATAGATCTTTCTCTCCTTAGTTTGTATATAAGGATTAGTAATCCTAGATAAATCCAAAGCTACTATAGTAGAAACTTTAATTGAATATATCAAAGACTATGCGAAATATAGTCTATGATACTAAGAAGAACAATCAATAGAACAGTAATGAACAAGATTATATAATACCAAACTTTTGGCCTCAATATAAAACAAACACTCTTAATAGTGTTAGGGTTACAAAACCTTGAAGCTATAAACAATTTTCTAGACTATTGAGAGATATTGATATGACACCCTAGGTCCTCCTTTTATACACTAAGGAGTCATAGTCGGTTTACAATATATTCCTAAGATATCATGATCTTCTAACTAAATAACAGATACATATCTTTTACATAAATATCTTATACTTATCTTATAAGCAGTACTAACTATTACACTAACAGTCTTAACTTGACTATAGCAGCAGAAACACTTCTAGCAGAAGTAACTTTACAACTAGCAGTAGTAATAACTTAGACTATTTCTTCTGAACTTCATCAGTAGTAGTGACTATAAGCAGCAGTAGTAATCTTCATAACTAGCAGCAGTAACTTCAGATGTCTTTTATTCCCAACAACCCTAACTCAATTTTATCATCCATCATCAAAACCCAGCACAAATGGCGAATCTAAAGTTTGCTGATACTCATAACATGGTCGCATTTTTGTCTAAACCTACTGAAAG
>BQNB010194932.1:0-11409 GCA_026074375.1 Tanacetum coccineum
CTTCACACGTATTCTTGTTCTCCAAACAATCTTTATCTCTTTAACGCGTCTTTATCCTCTTGACAGTAGAAAGTCTTCAAAAACTTGTAATCTTTTCACTAGCAGCACTAATAAACATAAGCAGTAGTAATATTAGTACTAGTAGTACTAATATACACTAACAGTAGTAACCTGTACTAGCAGTCTTAACTTTAACTAACAGCAGTAACTTTATGCTATCAGTACTAAATTATACTAACAGTAGTAACTAGCAGTGGAAACATTATACTACCAGTATTAACCACTTAACATAATTTCCATTATGTACCTAAGCAGCAGTAACTTCTAAGAATCCATGAAGTCTTTTAAGACCCAACAATCCTCCCCTAAACTTAATGTTCATCATTTGAATCTTCAAGTTTCTTCTTTAAAAGTCTTCATCATACTTCAAGAAGATGCATTCAAACCTTTCATTTTCCTTTTCGCTGCTTTACCATAAGCTTCAGTAATTGATTACACATCTCAGTTTGATGATCAGTTTAAAGTTTCTTGTTGAGCATATTGGTGATGGTAATTGATGTAAGGGGGTATCTTCTTTCAACCAACATAAAAATGTGAAGATTATCAAATCTTACAAAGTGAACTCCAGATGAATCAATCAACTTCCAAGTAGTCACCTTGTATCCTTGCAACATTCTCTATACATCACTTTTTATATATGGTTCAAACATAACTCTCAAATTTCCATACAATACTCTTTCAAATTCATATTCAGGCCTTGTATCACCATACTTTGCCTTCACTATCCTCCAAAGAGCTTCCAAGTCTTCTCTATCTATTCCTTGTAGCATCCTTATCATTGAAGAGTATCTCTTGGAACTTCTATCTGCTCTTATTAACTCATAGTGTACTAACATCCCCTCTTTATGAAGTTTATAATCAACAATCACTGGCAATTTGGTAGCAAGTGATATAGCATCAATTGCTATATCTTCATCCTTTTTAATTACCAAAAGCTTCTTTAGCTTAACTTCATCATCTTCTTCAACTTACAAAATGCGTACAAAGATCATGCATATCCTTTCCTAAGATATCTCATGCATATCTCATAAACGGTACTAACTATTTTATACTAACGGTACTAACTAACTGATCAGTACTTAACACTTTGTACTGTCAGTACTAATTACAACTAACGGTACTAAGTATTATAACTAGCGGTACTAAGTCAGGAATGAATAATTCCCAACAATCCTCCCCTAAACATGATTGTTGAACTTGTTTAACTTCATGTTTCTTTAGTTTAAACATCTTGAACTCTTGGAGGATGTATCCAAACACTCTGACAAATCTTGATCTTGATCTTTGATAATTTTGACATCTTCAGCTATCCATCTTTATCAGCAACAGGTCTTCTCAGCAACACAGCAACATCCAACTAAGTTGGCTTTGTAGTTTTTGGCAAACTACCAGCCATTAACGGATTTGATATTCCTTTACCAGTAGCCGTTTGCTCTGGGATAGCCAATTCTTCATTGTAAACAACAAGGTAAATTGATAACCTTATAGTTTTGAGTAAACTATCAACTATCAACGGATTTGATTAGTCTTTACCAAAAGTCGTTTGCTTTTAGACTAGTCAATGCTTCATTGTCATAACATGATGTATTGATAACCATATAGTTTTTAGCAAACTATCAGCTATCAACAGATTTGAGATGTCTTTACCAGGAACTGTTTGATCCTGAACTAGCCAACTCTTTACTATGAAGCAAGGTGAGTTGAGAACCCTACAATTTTTGGTAATTTTTCAAACCATAAACGGATTTTGAAAGTCTTTACCAGAACCCTTTGCCTTATGGACTAGCAGTTCATATGCCTATTAAGCAGGTGAAACTGATGACCATGTTGTTGTGTGGTATTAGAACCAACACTCAATGGATCCCCGCATCTCTATCAGAAATCTTTTATGGTTCTAACTCTCCTGCAATCCGCTTCTTGACAATTCTAATCAGTTCCAAAGCCATGTTATTGTCTTCTTTAGTTTCTAACTTTAACTCTATCAATTGTGACAGTACTTCCTTTCTCAAAGGATACTTATTCTCTACAAACATATGAATGACTAATCCTTCATCAGTCATTATAGTGTGTATCCCTGAAGAACTATGTAGCTTCCAGCTCACTATCTTCCAATTTTGCTGTACATTCCAAAATTCATCACTATCACTTTGATTGAACATGATTATCAAATCTCCCCCCAAGTAATTTTGTCAAAAACCCACAGGTGTCTTCATCTTGGTATTTTGTTCATCACAATTTGATATATATCCACATATGTCATCTCTATTAAGTATAGGAGAGCACTTGCCATCAAAGTACTTGAAGTATCTCTTTGTCTATTACTTTTAATCACCCACATTAATATAATCAACTTCCACCATCCTTAGTCTCACATACTGTACGTTTGGATTTAAGATACTCAATCTTCATTCTAGATGGGATACTTCTTGTCAAGTATCTCAAATCCACTTCCTTATCCCATCAAGAGCAATATTTAAACACAATCTTCTTACTCTTCGTCATCTTAGAAGTGAACTTCTTTTCTAGACATCATCTTCTTCCTTTTTCCCAAGCTTTCTTTTTCTAGTTCCTTCTTCTTCTTAATTTCTTCTCCTGACACTAAATAACTGTCAACTTTCTTACTCTTTTCTTAGAAGCATCAGACACTGTGATCAATTCATCTCCTTGATCATTTTTTCATCTTTAGCAGAACCAATAGCAATGAAACTATCATCAAACCTTTTTATCTTTTCATATAAAACTTGTATTTCATCAAAACTCTTGGTCTTTAGATCAAAATGCTTCTTGCCTCTAACATGCTTCAAATATGTCATCATTTGGTTCCTAAGTTGATTTCTTGAAGGAGGTTTATTTTTCACTGATAGCTTTAGATCTTGTTGAGCTAGAAATCTACTTTGTGCAGGCAATGGTGTCAAAGAAATTTTGGTTCTCTGCTCAATAGTATACATCTCTCTCTCTTCCTCTTGAAGTTTTTCAGCAAGTATCTTGTCAGCATTAAATCTTGCCTGAATGAAATCATATTTATTAGAGAGTGCAGCCGTAGCTGTTCTTCTTTCATCTAACCTTTTCTTCTCCGCTTCAAGCTTCCCACTTCCTCTAAACCTTTCTGTCCACTGCTCTTCATACATTAGCAGGTTGTTTAAATTTCAATTTCACTTCATTAATAACCTTCGATTTAGTATCAGGTTCATCTTCCTCTTCAATCCTCTTTTTGCCTTTATCTTTTGGATCAATCTTGGGAAGAGGTCTGAAAGTCAATATTGATCTTGTTGAAGTAGGCCTTGGTCTCTCAGTATCTTCAATATTCCTAATCTCTACTCCTTTTTCCTTTTCCTTGAGCTTCTCCTTGTTTTGACTCATTATAATAAGGACTTGTGCAATGGTCTCATCCCCCCGCCCCTGGGGGGGGGGGGGAGGGGAAACACAAAAAAAGGAAAAGATAATTTGATATGTTGAGTAGGTTGTGTTGAGTAATGTTGAAGTAGATGTTGGAGCTATTTGAGTAACACTTTTCCCTTCATTTTGATCAGCAGTACTCTCTCCTTGCCTATCGGTACTAACTTTTGTACTGTTGGTACTTCCATCTTACTTGTCAGTACCTTCATTTTTCTTGTTGGTACCTTTATTTGGCTTGACAGTACTAACAGGAGCTTCAGTACTTACTTCCTTATCTGCATTTTCCTTCTCTTCTAACACCACAGAGCTTATCCTCCCCTCATCTTGAGCATCCTCAGACTCCATGTAGTCCAATGTATCATCCACATCCACAAAATCATCAATATCATCAAAGGTTGGATCTTTATGCACATATGGTTCACCCTTGAAAGATTTGATAGATTTCCTCCCTTGTTTGGATACATACTCCTTGTGTACCCCCCTTTTTCTTCAGATAAGTCTTCCTTGCTAATCTTGTGTTCATCCAGGCTTTGTGATGTGTGATAAGTAGTTTGACTACTTTCTTTAGCTTCTTGACCTGAGCCTTTAAAGCTTTAATTTCTTTAGCCTCAGATGTTACATGTTTACATAAAGACACACAAAGGTCATATACACTTTAGAGTGTCAGACCATCCTCATTCCCTGATAGGGATGCATCATTGGATGACTCACCTCTATGATTCCCACTAGAACCCTCTGGATCAGGAACATCTATAGAAGGAGAAGGTATAGGAGAAGGGGCAGACTGTGTCTAAGGTTGGTCTTTACTTGGGTGAGGAAGAGAGGGTATGGGTGAGGAGTCAGATGGTCTTTCTGAAGCGTCACCCTCATCCTCTGTTTGTTAAACCAACATAGAATCAAATAAAGGTGTAACCTTACCCGAAAAATTCTCACCCTTTTTAACCCATAAATTTCAAATACCTTTTTAGTTATGGGTTTGGACTAGGAAAGTGGTCCAAAGGGAAAGGTACATTCTTTTTAAATGATTGTGCGCAAAAAGGATGTGTAAAAATCTTGATACTTACAAAACTTCTTTAGTTGCATCCAAGTGTTCTATCATCCACAAAAATTAATTTTGAAAAATTGTATTCTGATTATGGCTAAACAAATTAACAGCGTGGCAATATTAGTGGGAATTTGATCCCAAGATGTGCTTTTTGAACTAATGCAGTGATTCATGGTATGAAAAAGAAATTTCCATTGGGGTGAAAAGAGGGCTTTATTAAAAGTTAAAGTATTCAGGTCTCCCTCATACCCCATTAGCTGAATATTATCAAATATAGCCTGATTATTCAAAGAATCTATCCCATCAGCATCATCAAAAAGAAGATCACTTCTTATTGATGCTTCTGAGGATAGTCACAATGCTTGCAGCACTGTGCATCTATATAACTAGTGTTGTTGATTGTTCTAGATTTAGCAGTCGTCCAAAACTGTTCAACAAACGAAATTGAGACTATGGGACTTACAGTGAGTGCATAATTAATTAAACTACGTGTGAGAAAGTACATAATCTAATGAAACTTTGTATTCCCATCTGTCTTTTCCAAATAGGCCACCATATTATGCTTAGAACAGAATTCCAAAGTAGCCATCGTGTATTTGATTTTGATAATCGTCGATGATGAATGATTAGGTTTTGTTAATTAAAAGCGATTAAGAGAGCGAAGAAGGATTAATCGTGTAATTGAGATAGTTAAATTATAGGATAGCATCTCCAATGGCAAGAAAGCAGGCCAAAAAATACACTCATAGACCCCTACCGTATTTTCTTAACGGCGTTTATAGTCGTAACAAAACCTTTTGCTGTCCAGTATCTACTTTAAGCCTATCGGTACTAACTTTTGTTAACCAAAAATCGAACAAGTTGGACAACAAAAACTCTTCAGTACCATCCATATCTCTCTCTAATGACTCTCTAGAACCCAAAGAACTTATGAAAAACATCACCATTGGCAAAATTTGTCTACTCACATAACATTCTATACAAGTTGTACACCAAATCATCTTGCCTCCCCTCAATTGTAGCTACAGATTCAATAATCCAATGCTAACCACCAAAAAGTTAAATCTTGTGACATCAAATCCTTTGGTGAGGAAATGTCCTTCCGCAAACATTAAATCTGTGTGAATCATGAGTAACCTCAATCATCTCTTTCTCATAACAATCTCTTATAAAATGGAAACGAATCTCAATATGCTTGGTCCTTGAATGAGCAACAGGATTCTTAATAACAATTATAGTGCTCTTATTATTAATATGGATTTTGGTGTTCATGAAATTAAAACCATAATCCATCATCTATTTCTGTATCCATAATACTTGCCCACAACAATTTGCAGCTGCAACATATTCTTCCTCAGCAGTAGAATTTACCATAATAGTCTACTTCTTGCATTGCCAAGATATCAATCTTCTTCTAAGAAATTGATATCCACCGGTTGTTGATTTCTGTCAGGGCTGCTCCTCCATAGTCACTATCTGAGTAAGCTTCAGGGGGAGTCAAAAGGATGAATCCCTAGGATACCCATAAAACCAAACTTGGGTTTGATGTTGAGGTACCTAAAAATCTTTTGTACTAATGCATTTAAGATGTGAGTCTTTTGGAGTTACTTGATATCTATGCACATGCACAAACAACAAACATGAATGTCGGCCTTGATGTAGTCAAATACATTAGAGAGCCAATCATAGACCTGTATACATGTACATCTACATCTACACCATCTTCATCCTTGACCAGTGGTTTATTAGACCTCAATAGGAGTAGTAGATCTGTTTTGAACGACAAAAAATCAATCAAACTTCTTTAAAGAGTCAGCTACATACTTATCCGACTAATAAAGATTCCATCAAAGATGTGTGCTTCACTGAAGTTCCTAAAAAGAAATGATTCACCAATGGGAACTCATCTGGAATCTTTTGTGCATACATTCTTCTTCAAACTCTATATACACATAGGACATCTTGTAGAATCCCCAAAAATAATGTCATCACACATACACCTTGGACTAACAAAAGTTACTCTTTTTCTTCTTGATAAACAATTGTTTTTGACTATGGTACCAGGTCTTCTTAAACCATTTCCATCAAAAAAGAATAAAGTGTCTCATACCAAGCTCCTAGGAGCTTGATGTGTAGACCATATAAGAGCTTTGATCACACTATAACTTTTGTTTGGATGAGCAGTATCAACAAAGCCTAGAGGTTGATGAACATACAACCTCTCTTCAATAGTACCATAAGAAATGCACTTTTAACATCCTTTTGGAGACAGTAAATCCCATGTAAGATTGCAAAGGCTAAAAAATAACCAATTTCCTCAAATCTGGCATACAAGGTGCATAGCAAACCTCATCATAAATCTATACTTTCCTCCGTCTAAACCCTTGTGCTACAAGTCGTTGCTTTGATTTTTTCATCAACAATGCTCTCTCATCCCCTTATTCCTGAAGACAGTCCACTGTAATCCAATACCTTTTACCCATATAGCAAATCATCAAGTACCCAAACCTTCATAGTTTAAAACTGAAGCAATCCTCTTGCAATTGGCTTCAACCCATCTTTTCCATCTTGTAAAGCTTGTAAGATAGTCTTGTGTTCTTCTTGATAGAGAAAACACAAGCAAAACAAACCAGTTTTGATGATCCTTGTAATTTGTTCAATTCTTGTTGTGAATGTAACTACCAAGTCTGTTTTCGCTGAAGAAGCCTTTATGAATCCTTCCCTCTTTGTCTGCAACTGCTGATGTTGATCTTCCTAGAATTTGCCTTTTGGATGATCCTTATAAAATCTGAGTGTGGGATAGGACAGACATCAAATAGTGTTATCCATGCTGTTAAAGTCAGCCACTGCACCCACCATCTATCATCATTATAAGCTCCATTAATAGTCCATCATTGGAAGAGTATCAGAAGCATCTTCCAAGTTAGGTATATTTGGATCAATGGGTAAATCAGCATTAGGGAGAGTAGATGCATCAATAGGTATTTTTCCTCCAAGATAAACAAATGATGATTCACCAGCATTTGCACCTGTGGAATTTCTAGCAGCACTAACCATATGAGTTTTGATTAGCTTTACTAAAATTGACCAATCGTACTAACAAATGGACCTATCAGTACACCAAGGGCCTATGCAGTACTAACAGATGGCCTATCAGTACTAACAGATTGCCTATTAGTACTAACAGATTGCCTATCAGTATTAAGTTTGTTAGTACTTGTAGCCTGAGTTGCCTTCTTTTGAGATGAAATTCTCCTTTTTTTCTTCTTCAAAGGCTTGTCTTAAAACATCATCCATAGCTTTAGCAGTCAATTCCTGAGTAACCATCTTCTCAAGTTCATCATGCAAGACTTGTTCATCTTTTGGCATCTGAGGTTGTCCTTCCTTATCAATAACATCTTCTGGATCTTGTATATCATTGTCTTTAGGAGAACTTTTCAAAGTGTTTTCAATGGCAGCTGGAGCAACATCTCTATTGGAATCCTTATCTTATAGAGGTAAGAGTCGAAGCAGTATGTATTCCCTGATAGGTCCTTAATTTCCCTGATGAAACCCTGCAACTAAGATCTTAGTACCTGCATCCACATTAACCTAATTTTCTACACTAACAAGAATATAATTCATTGAATTGGTGAGAAAATCAAGATCAAACATCCAATTAGGACCAGTTCCTATCACATTTGGTTGATCTTTAAGAAAATTGATGTGCAGATTCTCTTCTACCCTTTTGGTCCTTTTGTTTTATACTCTAAAGGCTTTACTAGAGGTTGAGTATCCAAGCAAATAACCTTCATCAGATTTCCCATCAAATTTGCCCAAGGAATCTAAGGTGTTCAAAATAGTCAAGGGGCACCCAAAAGGTCTCATAAAACTAATACTAGGTGATTTACCTATTAATAGTTCATAAGGTGTCTTATTTTGAGGTTTGGTCACTAATACCCTATTCAGTACATAGCAAGCAGTATTAACTGCCTCTGCCCAAAATGGGATAGGTAAAAGTGAGTCTGCTAACATAGTTCTAGCTGCCTCAATTAGGGTCCTATTTTTCTTTTCTGTAACACCATTCTGCTGTGGAGTTCTAGCTATACTAAACTCCCTTTTGATTCCTTTCTTAGCACAGAATTCATTCATAGCATAGTTCTTAAACTCTGTCCCATTATCACATCTAATGATTTTAACATTATGATTCAATTGTTTTTCTAAGCCTATGATAAGATTACAAAGGATTTCAGATGTTTCATCCTTGGTAGCTAAGAAAAATACCCAACTAAATCTGCTAAAATCATCAGTCACAACCAAGCAGTACCTTTTCTTGTTAATACTTTCTACAAAGACAGGTCCAAATAGATCCATATGAAGTAATTCTAGGGGTTTTCTGATGATTCTTTCTAACTTGGCCTTACAGGAAGCCTTGTGTTGCTTACCCTTCTTGCAGGCAACACAAGTGTGGTCATTCACAAAAACTTTTGAAGGTAAACCTCTAACTAGGTGACCTTTAACAAGTTTATTTATATTTTTGAAATTCACATGACCTAATCTCCTGTGCCATAATTTAGACTCATCTGCTGTTGTATTTGCATATAAACAAGTTATACCTCCAAAAGGAACAATGTTTTTTATATCCAAGTTATACACATCATCCTTTCTAGGAGCTCTAAGTACAACTTGACTTTCATCAAGAAGCTTAAAGCTAGGAGACAAGATAAGACATTCAGACTCAGTTAAAAAGGGACACTATTATTTCATGTCACACAATTGAGAGACAGAGAAAAGGTTTAAACTAAGTCATCTACAAATAAACACATCAAAGTCTAGATTTAGCATTTTTTGATTTAGGGTATAAATAGTTTTTAGTGGGTTATTTTTAATATTTAAAGTATTAGGTTTATAAGTTTTTAATATTTTTATTGTTTGTGTATTTATTTTATTAGTGGGTGGGGTTATAAGGGGTTTATTTATGTTTAGTGTTTCAACTTTACCCGTTATTTTACCTCCTTTGGGATCACTTCCAAAAGCCACAAAGCCTCCCATTTGAAATTCTTCATAGTCCCGAAAGATAAGCTATTGTTCATTCATATGCTAGAGCAAGCCACTACCACCTACTGCTATGATCCAGAACAAGATCGTCTCTGGATTGGCCTGGCATAAAAAGTAAGAGAATTAGTATCTCTTAGGGGTCCAAGCCATTACAGACTTAGAAATCTCTTTTGGGTCAACATACTCAACCTTCTTAAGCATGAATGATCCACTGTCTTTGGACACATGATCCAAGTAATCTCCCTTAGGCCTCCAAACCCATCTTGACTTTTTAAGGTTAGTATCCAGCTTACCCTTACCGGTATTAACTATTGCTCTTGTCTCAACAGTAGTCATATTTTAACCCCAAAAGTTTAACATCATTGTATTTTAAGTGTTTGGGAGTAAAAGCTGGTTTTTGTTGTACTAAGCACATCTTGATAGGTGAACATGATCCCTTGTCTATCATTGTCCATTCTTTGGAAATAGTCTGGTGAGCATAAACAGGCCTAAATACTTGGACTAGCAGTACTAACAGGCCTAGCAGTATTAATACTTGGCCTAGCAGTACAAACAGGCCTAGCAGTACTAATACTTGACCTAGCAGTACTAACAAATCCTGTTCTTGTTAGTACTCCTGATGGGACAAAAATCTTACTTAAATGTGGGTATTTTGAAAGGTTTTGATGATTAACCCTTTTGGTATTATCCCATACTGGTTTGCCCTCCCTTTTACCAGTATTAACCACATTTTTTAGATTAGACTCTTGACTCTTTTTGTCATGGAAATTACAGTCTTTGATCAAGTGGTCAGTACTTTTACAAACAAAACAAGCTTTTACTTTCCTAAAACCAATTCCTTGTTTCTTAGAAGTTTGACCACTTTTATCATCTCTAGTCTTAACTGTTTGAGTCTCAGGTCTAACTGTTTGCACTTCAGACACTTCTTCCTCATCATCTGAGTACCAATCCTCAATGATAACTCTATCTTTGTTAAGATTAGACACAACTGACTCACTGGCTGACTTAGGCTTTATAGTGTTTGCATCATTTGTTTGACCTGTAGTCTCACTTGTTTCATTATTAAGCTTAGATGTTTGTGATTCAATGATTTTATTCCTTATGGCATATTCATCTAACCTATGCAAATGTTATGTCAGCTCTTAGGGTTAACAAGTTCCATGTTATGGGAGGGGGAACAACTTTATACCCATCTGCTTTGGAAGACCTATCATTAGCTAGTGTGGAATCTTTATCACTAGATCTGCCATCAAAAACACTAAAACTATTCTCACTATCAGTTTCATGATTGCTACTTAATTCATTCAATTGTGTGCTATAACCTAAACCAGTTTTATCTCTAGCACTTAATTGACTTTTAAGTATTTCATCAAGATTCTTGGTCGATTCTTCCCATTTAGCAATCTTATCTTTTAATTCATCTCTTTCTTTAACAGCCTTCTCTAATTCCAGATTTAAGTTGTTAATCTTTATTTCTCTACATTTAAGCTCATAATTTTGAAATTCATATTTCTTACCCCAAGCCAATTCATTTTTTTCATGTCCAAATAATCCTGGATTCTAGTGACTCTAAGGTTATCTCATAACCCCTGATTTCTAGTTTTGCTTTGTTATACTTTTCTCTTTCAGTATCATAGTTCTTTTGAAGACATTTAAATGATTCAAGACATTTAGAACATTTTTGTACATCACTGTCAGAAGAACTTGATGAGCTTGAAGAGGAGATGGCCATTAAAGCATAGTTGACTGGTTCAACTTCAAAATCATTGCTCCAGTTATAGCCTCCTAGACCATTGGTTCGCGAATTAGCATACACTTATATAGCAACCCTAATACAGATCCTAACCGAATGCCCTTGACCAAGGCAAAAG